>JAQZBX010046313.1:6391-20901 GCA_029593785.1 Cabassous unicinctus | reverse complement strand
AAAAAAAAAAAAAAAAAGAAAGCCAGTTTTATTTTAGCTCATCAGAGAAAATCAGGAAAGAAGATGCTAAGCACATTTAAAGGCATAAGTGTGGGGCAGAGTTGAAAACAAAAGGATTAGTTAAAAATCTGTATAAAAAGCAGATGAAATATCAGGGTCTCTTTCCCATGTATATTCAGGGACTACTTTTCTCAACATTCTACTCTGGAAGCTGTTCAGTCGTTTATTTTCTGGAGAAATTAAACCAAAAAAACTGTATTCCCAGGGGCAGCAAACATAGCCAAAGATGGAGGTGAGGCAGCATATTGAAAACAGCAGGGTTAAGGGAAACTCGGCACTACTATATCCTGTGATCCTATGCAGAACACAGGCACCCATGAAATATTTCAATAGGTAGAAGAGTGGAGGATTTTTCTCTGAGAAGTCTATGAAATAAGAGTATAGAGGGGGGTGTCTGGGATGGGGGTTTCATGGGAGGAAGTTCACCTGAATATACATGAAAGATATATAAAATTGTTCAAGTGATCAAGGGGTGGGGCATGGTCATGGTGGGTAAACAATCACTCAACAAATGAGGGAATACTGAATTCCCAGCCTGGAGAGCTCTGCCACATTCTCCAAGGGAGCAGCAACAGTCCCCTGAGTGCAGGGGCAGTGTCTGGCAAGGGAGGATGGTCCACTGATGGGTTCTTGTTATTGATGACTAGCCTAACAAGTCTTTGCTCTTGTAATTGAAACTTAGCCTACTGTTATGGGGTGCCTAAGGGTTGCCACCTGAGAGCCTCCTTGTTGCTCAAATGTGGCCTCTCTCTAAGCCAAACTCAGCATATGAATGTATTACCTTCCCCCCAGCATGGGACATGAATCCCGGGGATGAGCCTCCCTGGCAACGAGGGATTAATACCAAGTGCCAACTGGCAACACGACTGGAAAAAGACCTTGAATAAAAGGGGGAAAAGGTAAAGACAAATGAGTTCATGTGGCTAAGAGACTTCAAAGAGAGTCGGGAGGTCATCCCAGAGGTAACGCTTACGCATACCTCAGTAGGATCTCATAGAACACCAAAGTGGATATCACCCCACACAGAGGGGCTCCTGAGGGCTCTGGAGACACCTAGGTCCTATATAAGTGGGGATAGCTCCAGAGATTGATGCCTTACCAGTGGGCTCTACTTTGGAATCTGTGCTCCTGAGAGTGACAGAGTTGGACTCAAATAAATCCTCCCTGCACATGGTCCATCAGTCCCTTCTATTCAAACCTATATGTGATACTGGAGTTTGTAGGTGTACTTCCAGAGACTGGAGCCTTTGGCCTGCCCATGTGCCAGCTGTGCCTGGAATCTTGGTGGAGCTGCAACTCCTACTCTATAGCTCAATGGACTCACCCAAGTCATCTGGTGAGGAGATGATGATGGATAACGGCCATCCCAGGGAATGGAGTGAGCCTGCAGGTGCAGGCAGGATAGTCCCATCCATTGTATCCATGGGCTATAAGCCCCCTCTCACTTGGAGGTGGAGTGGACATCACCATCCCAAACCTCTCAGGATTGGGGGAAGAGCTATGGACTAGAGTGGACTTAATGGTATTCTGTTGTAGACATATTGTGATTCAAACAATGGAAGAAATTACAACAGTGAGGTGGACCAGTGGCCACTGGATGCTTTTGGGGCAGGGAAGGGAAAAGCAGTTGTAATACAGGGGCTTTGTCAGGACTTGGGAATTATCCTGAGTGACATTACAATGACAGATATAGGCCATTTTACATCAGCATATAACATGCAGAACTGTGTGGGAGAGAGTGTGGTCTACAGTGTGAACTATGGTCCATGCTTAATGGCAAAGCCCTAGGATGTGTATATCCATTGCAGGTGATGTGCCACACTAATGAAAGATGTTTATGTGGGATGTTATGGGAGGTATGGGAGGTGGGGAACATGGGAATCCTTGTAATTTTTGTGTAACATTTATGTAATCTAAGCATCTTTTAAAACATAAAAATAAAAAATTAAAAAATTAAAAAATTAAAAAAAAAACATTGGAATTAGAGTGGAGCTCACTTAAAAATGGATTTCAAATATGTTTTAAAAAAACAAACCTCCTTAGGACTTACAAGTTCAGGGCTTTGCATAACAAGAATACACAGAATATGTATCACATTGCTAGTCAGAAATGTTATTTTTTAAGATCTTTGATGAATAAGGGTGCTGGTTCCCACTGTCTAATATTTCCCATTGTATGAGATATTATTACCTTCTTGGTCCTGCTTCTCAATGAAGCATGATTGTCATGAACTAATAATCTAGCACTGCATTTCTATGAATTGTTAACATAATGGTCTCAAACAGTCAACGATAAAAAATAATTGAACTTGTGGAAAGGAAAAAAAAAAAGAGTATAGATACCAACATCTTTTAGATCCCCAATGAGAAGTTTTGGCTCACTACCTTCTAATTCTACAGTGAAGCCCAGCAAGTTGCATCCCCCATATGTTCAGCAACCTTATGAACACCTTCAGGTTTTTGGTGCTTCACTTAAATATGAGCAGATTGTTACCAAATATTTGGGAAAGTCTCTCAAATGAAAGATAAAGACTGAAATACACAAATAGGAACTAAGAGGAAACAGAGAAAAAGAAAACAAAAGAGAAATATACAAATCCATTACTTGGTAGAAGAGAAAATAAATGATAATTAGAATTTCAAAAAAAGTAGTATAATATCTGAATAATAGAGAAGTTCCAGAAAGATAGAATGGAGAAAGGAAGGAAATTATCAAAGAAATAATATGAGCAAATTTTCTAAATTTGGAAAAAAGGTAAGTTTTTAGACCTAGGGGGTTCATTTAAGATTCTAGAACAAGGAATTTAGTTCAATATCAAGGAATTGTCTTTGAAATTTTGTATAAGTAGGAAGGGTGAGAGAATTCTCAAGCTTATTGAGAAAAAATATTATAAATAAACATTGAGGAATCAGAATAGCATTGCATTTTATACTAAAATACACTGGAAGATGAAAGAAAATGGAGTACTCACTTAAAAAATGTCAGGAACACCTAAATAAGTTTAATTGACAAATTTTCAGGAAAAAAATATTTCTAATCTTTAATTCCACCCAATTATTCATATGTGAAGAAATAAAATAATTTTTCAATATTTAAGGTCTAAAAAATTGACTGACCATATTTTTTCTTCAGAAAATTACTGAAAGATGTGCTCCACTAAAATAAGCAAGTAAACTAAGAGTGTGGAAAAGATTGATTCAGGAAATTAGTATTCAACACAAGAGAAGGTGAAGAGAAATCCCAGGATGATGGTGAGGGGGAGTCACAATGATAAAAAGAAATAATAAAGAAAATAAATAAACAAAACCCCCAAAATTATACAATAGAATTCCTGAAGTAATTTACCCATACTGAAAGGGAATTTAAACTTCTGATGGAAAGTATTCAAATTAAAGAGTGATAAATTAATAAAGAACTATGAGAGAGATAGAGATAAAGAGAAAACACAAACAAAAATATAATAACAGAAACATATTCAGAGTATAATACATGAAAAATAAATGACTAATATTTATATTTTCCTAATTTATAAACACTGAATATTGAGACATATCTATAATCCCTTATACAAAATGCTCAAAGCCAGAAATGTTTTAGAGTACAAAATTATTAAATATTAAAAATATATAATTTGGTGCATAAACCATATACTATCTATCAACAGGGTTAGAAGTCGCATTCTGTAATCCACTTCAATATTTCTGCAGCAAAATAAGTGAATAGTTAATCAAAATGGAATTTTAAAATGCTATAAATAGCCTTCAGTCATATCAGATCAGGTGTCCCTGATAAATAAGTTACCAAAACACTTCAGTTTTCTGAGGTTTTGGATTTTAGAATAAGGAATTGTGGACCTGTATAAACAAAAATTATGCTTTAATTATATTGAGAGGTGGAAGGATACAAAAGTTTCTGTGTGTATGTGAACTGTCAAAGCAGGAAGTCAATAATTAGTATCTACAACTAAAATTTGAAACTATAAGACTGTAGCATGTTGCTATATAATATAGATAATTATATACATAATATACATTATATATAATATACAACATATTATATTTAATATAGTATGTATATAATATGGAGGTAACTACCAGAAGAATGAGTTTGAAAAGTTGAAATGGTTGCCTTTGGAGATAACACTGATCTCTGTTATTAACCAGGTAGAATTATTTGACTTTTTAACTTATATAGATATACAACCTTGATAAAAATAAAATTAAAGTACATTAAACAGAAGCTAATTGGAATTTGTGCATGACTGGATGAAATTTATCTATTATTGGCCTTTACTGTTGGGTGATCAGGTGCCTTACATTTATTTATCGCTCCCTTATGGATGTCCTACCGTTTGTAGTATTCAATTTGTAAGTTAGTCAAATTTCCCTTCTGTACTATTTATCTTTTCTTGCATGTCTTATCTCCTTAATTATATTAACTATTACACAAAGGGGAAGCAAAATATAATGGACACAGCACAGACTTGGAAGTGAGACATATCTGACACTGAAATCCCGCTAATATTAGCTAAGTAAATTTATGCAAACTACTTAATTTTGTTGAGTCTAAGATTTATTTGTCAAAGTATCAAATGATACATAGAATAATATAGTGTCACTTACAAGGGAGTTATGAGAATTAAATGAGATAATACAGAATATAGATATAGATAAAATACTTAAAATAGCTTCTGGAACCAGTACATAGTCATTATTTGGTAAAATCAGTGAGTTCTCTTGCCTTTTCCCAACCTCAAGAAAAGAGATCATATTTTTCTTTCTCTTTTTGACACCACGGTATATTCAACAACATTAAGTGCATAACAGGCATTTAACACCCAATGTATTGAAAGTATCCCTAAGTTCCTTTTCATAACAACAAATACTTCCTTCAAAAATTTTATTGAAATAATGCTTATTTTCTGATAGGTAGATATATTTAGAAATATCTGCCTAAAGAGAGAAGAGAGAATAACTGGAATGATGGTTAAGAAAGGCTTACTTCCATAATTATGATGAAGGTCATCTTGGCAGCAAGGACGTGCCAGAATTGCATAGTATGAAAATACTTCGTGTCATGATTAGGAGGATATCTGTAATCTCTGTACCTGAGAAATATAAACAAATGTGAAAATTAGCTATAGTTTCAACTTGAAGAGGTATAGCATAATCTTATTATTTCTCTTAAGATACCATTTGAGTTGACCACAAGAGATAGGTCAAATGAAGATGAATGCTATTATGAAATTTACTTCTATTTCTTATACACTAAAATCGCAGCCTCATGATACTATGTATAGCAGAGAGTTAGCAGGAGACATACAAGTGAAACTTTTCTCTTGCCTTCAAAGACAAACTTCTCAAAAGAATTTGCCAACTTTGCTGTCTCCATTTCCACTCTTCCTACTCCTTAACTCATTTGGTTCTTTCCATTGTTCCACTGAAATGAACTCTCTTCTGTCATTACGTTCAAGGGACATTTTCGTTTTCGTCTTCTCTGATCTCTTAAGAGTAGTATTTGACATTACTGACCACTTCTAATTTCTAGAAACTCTCTCTTCTCTAGGCTTTTCTGACACTATTTTGGTTTGCTTTTCTAAGACCTTTCTGGAGTTTTCTTAGTGCTCAAGTTTGTGAGCTCATTCTCTTCTACAAAGTCACTAAATAATGATATTCTTGAAAGATTTAATCCAGAGACTTCTTTTTTTTTTTTTATTAGAGAAGCTGTGAGCTTACAAAACAATCATGCATAATGTGCAGAATTCCTATACATCACCCCTCCACCAACACCTGAAATTGTTGTGTGTCATTTGTTACAGATTATGAAAGAACATGATCAAACTAATACCACTAAACTATGGCAGGGAACTCTTTTATTTTTACTCTAAATTCTTTCCCTAAATGATTTCATTCACTTTGAATGCTATTTAAATACAAATTATTAACAAATGTATACCCTCAGCCATGACTTCTCTTACATCTGTCCCCTGGCTAACTTGATATTTATACTTGAATATCTCAGAGACACTCACAATTAATAGGTCCATTATAGAATGTAAGATCTGGCACCCTTCCTCACCCCTACTTAATATAGTTTTCATCCCATGCTCCTTATCTCAGTGAATAGTACAATGAGTAATGAAGATGTAAAAAACTTGAAAGTCATTCTTGACACCTCATCCCCCATATTCATGGAATTGTGAGAGATTAGCAACTTGGTACATGGTGGTTGAAATTAAGTTCTTTGTTATGATGAGCTTCTTGAAATCAAGAGCCACATAGTACTCATTAAAAAAATCTTCAGTTCATAATGCCCAAAACAGAATAGATGTTAAGTGTTTGCTGAGCTGAATTGTAACTACCAATAAAGGGCTTTGTGAGTAGGTGGAAGAAAGAGTAGTCAAAGATTTTTCTTGAAACTCTTCATATAAATAGTTTTCCTCTATTATTTTTCTTGTATCTGTGTTACAAACAAACAAACCCCTCATCAGCTTTCATTTTACAGAATAGGAAATTTAGGTCCTTAAAGGTTAAGCTACTTGCTCAAGGTCACAAAGCTGATCAGGGTCAGAGAAAGGATAAGAAGCTAAGTTCTGGACTTCTAGTCTGGGGCTCTTTCTATTACATCATACAAAACAATCATAATGAATCAGCCAAGATTCATTAAGTGGATTATATAAAACATCCATGACTTATAATGTTTCCTCTCCTCCTAACCTATAGTTAGCTCTCATTAAGGTGCCTAGTTTATTACATGGTAGTAAGACTGATCATGTTATTGTAAGCAGTTAATTTCTAATGTTAGTGCTTAAGAAAAAGATAAAATATGGTTTAAAAATTACCCTTAAACTTTTCTAAAGAGAAAAATTACCCTTAAGAGCCCTTACTTTTCTCATAAAGTAATAATAGCCAACAATTATATAGTATTTATGCTAGTATATATATAATCATACAGCTAGGGAGTGATGGCATCAAGAAATCTGATACCAGTTTCCATGCTTTTAAACACTATGCAGTGATTTCTCTCTAGTCAAATATGGAGTGTAATGTTTTTTTTTTCCTGCTTGTGTTGCAACACTTGGCTGCTTCTTTGTTGTAGTTCCAGATGAAGCAGTTGGTTTAAGGTTTAAGTTTATATATATATATAAAATGCTAGACTAAAAAGAACCTCACACTATAGGCACTGATTTGGAAGCAGTAGGTTTCATATCCAATTTCATTCTCCTTCCAGGGAAGATACATATTAAGTGGGATGGCTGAAGAATTGATCATATTATTATATTATTTTTCTCGTCAATCTCTTCTGAGGACGTACAGTTAAATTCAAGTAAGTTAAAAGCACTTATTATATGATTATGCTGTCTACTACATAGATACTACAATTTAGGACCAAAGGGCATTTGTTGGCAGAGAAATCCTTTCAATTAATTTAGAAAATAAGAAACAATTCAAAATTGACATCTTTTTTACCCATAGAATTCTCCTACTTTTGGGCATTCTACATTTCCAAATTAGAATCATACAATGTGTGGATTCTAGAACTGACACATTTTGTTTGTCCAGGGTTTTTATTGCCTCAAGTAAATTCTTTACATTATAGGAAATGAAAGGAACAGGGAAGTTAGGAAATACATTTAAAGTATAAAATTAAAACCTAAACAAACAATAGGAAACCTGCAAGTGATGATGTCTCGTCTCCCTGAAGGTGCAGTGTGGTTTGGTAAATCGGATATCAGGAATACTGACAGGCTGTTATTGATAAATCCTTTCAGAGGCTCCTTGGCATCTGTTGAGTAGGCATAGTAGTAAACTAAACGGGGAATGATGTCCGATGTAAATGCAACAATAAAGGCCTGAGGACAAAGCAAGAGGGAGAACATGAGCTGTGCATCCGGATTTAAAAATTTTCTGATTTGTACATATTTCAGTTCCATGTTTCATAATTAGTAAAACTTTTATAACTCATCTGAATATATGAGTCTTTGGCCTAAAATGTGAAATATAACTCATGTATACACTGTGTGATTGGTATTCCATGATCTCATATTTTGAAAGTGGCTGAGTTGAAAGAATTGAACCTAAATGTATCTGTCTCCAAGAACCACGTTCTTTCTAACATGCCTTGCTATTTCTTTTTGTTTCATTAGAGAGTTCTACTGTACTTAACCAAATTCACCTGCCTGGACCAACTCCATAAGCGAGTACTGAGTACGTGTGTGGAAGAGTTTGAGGGAAAGGGAATGGAAAGAGAGAATATCATGTATGGGTAAATTTCTCACTGTTCAGTGCGACTAATTTCAGTACTTGATTCCATAGGAATGGCATTTTCCCATTCTTTGCTAAGCTCTGGGATATTATAATTAGCATGTTTCTTTTAGGTTACATAAGTAACTTTTAAAACCATCTGACTCTGGCATCGACATTTTTAGAGGTAGATTTTAAAATACAGTCAATTCTCACTATTTGCATTAGGTATGTTCTATAATGTCAGTCATAAACACTGAATTGGTGAATATTCAGTTGCTCCCAGGGGGCTCTCAGGGTTAGGTTCCTGAGAGTCTCTGCTCACAATATTTTCATCAATTGGTCAATTGTTTTAAATGTATTTCTGTTTAAAGATATTTTATTTAATGTATATTGTTGATTCATTAACATTGAACTCATGGCTAACAGCACCGTAACTCAGGCCTGAACAAAGTGTATCTAGCATATGTATTTTCTCTGTATTGTACATTGTAGTCTTCTTGTACTTAGGAACACTAGGCAGCACTTCAGCATTATGCTTCGGGGCCATTTTAAACTGCAAAACCACCAACAAAAAGTACAAAAACTCAAAATATGTGGAACAAAATTTAGCGTGAAAAGTACACTTGTTTACTCAATAGAGCTGAAACAAGAAGGCAGGACAACTTGTTCTACTTCAGCTGGGAACATGCACAACCAGACACTCAAATTTTTGGCCACTCTGTGCATGTCCACAAATGACCATAAAAGCACTGAATATATTGATTTTGGGGTTACAAATAAATTTCAGTGAATAGGGGGATTTTTAAATATGTAATCCATGAACAAAGAAGATGGACTGTAACTTTATATTACTTCTATGGCTATTGGTCTACTCAGGCTCTATCACTTATTGAATACATATTGGCAATTTTTATTTTCTAAAAAAATGACAATTTCAAACAGATTTTTAAATAAAATGGAATAGATGGATACATAGCAGTCTCATACTTTCTTTTTTATCTCACCTGTACCCTGTAACTCATTTTTTTTTTCTTATCTGAGATGAACAGGATTTTGCCTATTTTATTTGTGTTTTCATTGAACCAACTCTTCATTTGTTTCATAATTATATCTTTGTTTTCTAACTTGATTATTTCTGCTTGTATGCTTATTAAATTCAGTCTTTCTTTTTTTTAAAATAATAAATGCTTTTATGCTCTGAATTTTCCTGTTCCTGTAGTTTTAGCTAATTCTGATTGGTTCACATTTTAATTACTGTTTATCCATAATTTCAATTCTTTCCTCTTTATACAAAGCTTAGTTACAATAGTGACTGTAAGTGATTAGACCTTCTTTTTTGGCTATCGTAATATAAACTTCTATTTTAAAAACATTATTATAGCAAATATGCACTCTAAAATTTCTACTTTTGGGGGTTTAGTGTTCTTATCATTTTTTAATAAATGCTTCACAAACATAATATGGTAATGTGGTATATTTTCTTCTTGCAGTATGTAAGTTTATGCATAATCAAACTTAATTTTATTATTCAAATCCTTTATTCCATTACTTAGTACTTATTTTCTCTCATTCCCAAGAAAACAAAATAAATACAAAGTCACCCCACTGAAATAGGTCTACTTACATTAGTTGCAACGGAAAGGACAGCCATTCCATAAAGGATGTCTTGCCAAACTCCTATGCTATGTGCTTTAGCAGCTACAGGTCTCCTGTACTGAGTAGTAAGTTTCCAAGCATCAACTCGGATCTCTACAATATTATTCAAGAGAGCAAGAAGAGGAGCCAGAGGAAAAGAAGCCACAAATAATGTAACAAATCCAAATTGGATAACTGTAGAGAAAATGAAAAAAGTATGAATTCATTATTGTGGGTCGGGGAGAGGAGTGGGAATACTGCCATCTTCTGCGACTTTGTTCATTTTGGAGTGATCTTCACCAGAAAAACACTCCAGGCCTCTTTCCATCTCTCCATGTCTACCTCCACATAAGAGATAACAAGAGTAATCTGCTTGCTAGCATAGGAAGGAGAAACTAGGCATGCAGAGCTTAGCTCAGAACATGTCCTTCCTTTTGAAATCTTATCTGAAGAAAGAAGATAAACTTCTTTGCCTTTTATTATGGGCTAAGCTTAACTCTACAGTGGTCCAGCCTGGACATGTATATTGGCACCATTAGTGAGGTAACCTCATTTTTCTATCTTGTTAATCTATGTGCTTTTTGAGAGCAGGGATAATGACATTCATTTGTATGCCTCCTGTACCCATTATTTGCTGGGCATATAAAGGTGCTGAAGCATGAACCTTGTGAATAAATGCATTATATAAAATATGAAACAGTTTAAAGATGTAAGACAGTGTAAAACAAGATATTTGAGAATAAAACAGAAAATGAACCATCTAAAGCAATCAGAAAGGAATTAAATAATGGCAAAGGAAATATATATTTTCTGGAATAGGTTATTTGTAAAGGTCTTAATCCTTTACCTTTATGTGCAACTGGCAGTCTGGGTTTCCCAAATGAGTAAAGGAAAATAAAACAAGAGACATAGGAATGACTTTCTATTAAAAGAGGCGAAAAACAATCGTTTACTAGTTCTCTTATTAGCAGATGAATCTTGAGTGTTTTTTGGATTTCGGTTTTTCTCGTAAGACTGGACCAGTCCTGTTATCTACTAAACTGAGTAAACAAATATGTACTGACTGACCCCTCTCCTGCTTTCTATTTTGAAAGCCAAGAGTTATGAAAAGAAGAGGAAGTATTGTGTAGAAATAGTATAAATTTAGGGCCAAAAAGCTCTAGGTTCAAATCACAGATCTCTGCTTAAAATCAGTGTGGTCCATGGCAAATGAATTAACCTATCAAAGACTCAGTTTCCTGAAAAATAAAATGCAGTGAATAATGCCTACTTTATATAATTCCAAGACTAGAGATAATGAATGTAAAGTATCCAGAAGAAACTTAGTTGTGCCTCAATAAACGGTAGATAATCTTGTTAGGAAACCTTGATTTCATCTTTTTTTTTTGACAAATCAATTTTATTGATACATATTAATAAAGCATAAATCCATCCAAGTGTGCAAACAATGGTTTTCAGTATAATCACATCGTTGTGCATTCATCATTTCAATCATTCTCAGAGCACTTTCATTATTCCAATAATAATAATTTAAAAAAATGAACAAACAAAAAGAACTCATCACCTCTCAATTTCTCTATGCTTCCCCTGCCATACATAGCTGCTATTTTGTTTCCGTCTCTCTAGTTTATTTGTATTTATGTATTGTAAAAACAGTCTTATATATACAATATCACTCATATTCGTATTTTACATGAGGTTTCACTATGTTATACAGTTCCATGATACATTTTTTAGCTTTCCTTCTAGCAATATACATGACCTTAGACTTATCCTTTCAACCTCTGCCATACCCATATAATAGCTCTGCTAGTTACAAACACTATGGTGTGCTTTCACCAATTCTATTCATTTCCAGAGATTCACAAACAACCTTTTAACCAATTCTGCACAGATTCACCCTCAGCTTTCCATTCTCTAGCCTCATTCTATTTTCTGGTCACCTATATTCTAATTATACTCCATGTGTTTATACAATATATTTGGTTCATAATAGTGTAATCATACATTATTTGTTCTTTTGTATCTGGCTTGATTCACTCAGCATTTCCTGTAGGTTCATTCATGTTGTCATTTGCTTCATGACTTCATTGCTTCTTACCACTGCATAATATTCCAAAGTGTGTACACACGACAATTTGTTTATCCATACATCAGCTGATGGACACCTGGGTGGTTTCCAACTTTTGGGAATCGTAAATAATGCCACTATGAACATTGGTGTACAGATGTCTGTTTGTGTCACTACTCTCAGTTCTTCTGGGTATATACCTAATAATGGCATTGCCGGGTTACACAGCAAGTCTATATTCAACTTCCTTAGGAACTGCCAAACAGTCCTCCACAATGGCTGGACCATTCTACATTCCCACCAAAAGTGAATAAGCATTCCTGTCTCCCCATATCCTTTCCACCTGTTACAGTTTTATGACAGTTTAATAGTGGCCAGGCTAGTAGTTTTGATTTGCATTTCCTTTATTGCTAGTGATGTTGAGCATTTTTTCATGTTTTTTTTCACCATTTGTATTTCTTCTTTGGACAATTGTATTTTCAAGTCTTTTGCCCATTTTTAAATCAGATTGTTTGTCTTTATTGTTGAGTTGTATGCTCTCTTTATATATCATTAATATTAAACCCTTATCAGATATGAGATTGCTAAATATTTTCTCCCATTGAGTTGGCTGCCTCTTCACCCTTTTGACAAAGTCCTTTGAGGTGCAAAAGTGTTGAATTTTGAGGAGGTCCCATTCATCTATTTTTTTC
The DNA here is from genome assembly GCA_029593785.1 of Cabassous unicinctus. Lineage (NCBI taxonomy): Eukaryota > Metazoa > Chordata > Mammalia > Cingulata > Chlamyphoridae > Cabassous > Cabassous unicinctus. The sequence goes on along the minus strand of JAQZBX010046313.1, from coordinate 8,197 downwards.
TTTTGTTGCTTGTGCTTTGGGTGTAACATTCAAGAAATTACTGCCTACCACAAGATCTTGAAGATGTCTCCCTACATTTTCTTCTAGAAGTTTTATGGTTGTCACTTTTATATTTACATCCTTGATCCATTTTCAGTTAAATTTTGTACAAGGTGTGGGATAGGGTCCTCTTTCTTTCTTTTGGATATGGCTGTCCAGTTTTCCCAGCACCATTTACTGAATTGACTGTTCTGGCCCAGCTGGGAGGGCTTGACAGCCTTGTCAAAAATCATTGGCTGTAGATATGAGGGTCTATTTCTGAATTCTTGATTTGGTTCCATTGGTCAGTCTGTCTGTCTGAATGCCAGTACTATGCTGTTTTTATCACAGTGGCTAAGTAATATGCTTTAAACTCAGGAAGTGACAGTCCTCCAACTTTGTTCTTCTTTTTAAAGATATTTTTGGCTATTCACCAAATAAATTTGATAATTGGTTTTTCAATTTCTGCAAAAAAGGCTGTTGGGATTTTTATTGGGATTGCATTGAATCCTTAGATCAGCTTGGGTAGAATTGACATCATAATGATATTTAGTTTTCCAATCCATGTACAGGAATGTCCTTCCATTTATTTAAGTCTTGCTCGGGTTCTTTTAGCAATGTTTTGTAGTTTTCTGATGTCCTTGGTTAAGTTTATTCCTAAATATTTGATTCTTATAGTTGCTACTATCAATGGAATTTTTTTTTTCTAAATTCCTCCTCAGATTGCACATCAGTAGTATATAGAAACGCTACTGATTTTTGTGTGTTAATCTTGTATCCCACCACTTTGCTGAAATCATCTATTAGTTCTCGTAGATTTGTTGTGGATTTTTCAAGATTTTCTAAATATAGGATCATATCATCAGTGAATAGTGAAACTTTTACTTCTTTCTTTCCTATTTGGGTAACTTTTATTTCTTTGTCTAGCCTAAATACTCTAGCTATGAAGAACATTGGTGACACTGGGCATCCTTGTCTTGTTCCTGATTTCAGCGGGAAAGTTTTCAGTCTTTGACCGTTAAGTAAAATGCTAGCTGTAAGTTTTTCATATATGCCCTTTATCAAATTGAGAAAGCTTCCTTCTATTCCGATGTTTTGGAGTGTTTTTACCAAGAAAGGGTGCTTTATTTAGTCAAATGCCTTTTCTGCATCAATCAAGAGGATCATGTTATTTTCCTTCTTCAATTTATCAATGTGGTTTATTACACTAATTAATTTTCTTGCATACCTGGGATAAAACCCACTTGATCATGGTGTATAATTTTTTTAATGTGCATTTGGATTAGGTTTGCAAGTATTTTTTTGAGGGTTTCTACATCTATATTCATTAGGAATATTGGTCTGCAATTTTCTTTTTTTGTAGTATCTTTATTGGGTTTTGGTATTAGGGTGATGTTGGCTTTGTAGAATGAGTTTGGTAGCATTCTTTCCTGTTCAATTTTTTTGGAAGAGCTTGAGCAAGATTGATATTAGATCGTCTTTGAATGATTGGTAGAATTCACTTGTGAAGCCATCTGGTCCTAGGCTTTTTATCTTTGGGGGTTTTTGATGTTTCAGTCTCTTCACTTGTGTTGGGTTGTTGAGCTCTTCTATTTCTTCTAGGGTCAGTGTAGGTGGTTTGTGTGTTTCTAGGAATTTGTCCATCTCATCTACATTGTCTAGTTATTTGGAATACAGTTGTTCATAGTATCCTCTTATGATTTCTCTTATTATGTGGGGGTCAGTGGTAATGTCCCCCACTCATTTCTGATTTTATTTATTTGCCCCTTCTGTCTTTTTTTTTTTTTT
>JAQZBX010046312.1:0-20807 GCA_029593785.1 Cabassous unicinctus | reverse complement strand
AAACTGTAAAGTAAGCAAGCAATGTGTTTTTAATTGTTTTTTGTTGTTGTTGTCTTTCAGTATTACATGCACACACAAAGGAAATTTGATTCCAGCTGATACTCTTTTTTTTTTTTTAGGAGGTACCAGGGAATGAACCCGGGACCTGGACCTGGTACATGGGAAGCAGGCACTCAACCACTGAGCTACATCTGCTCCCCTGATAGTCTTTTGATTAAGAACTTATTTCTTTTCTGGTACCAAATAATTCTCAAAATCAATTTACATTTAGATCCATATTTATGACATTTTTATATAGACTAGAAAATTATAATGAAAATGTTTATTTTATATTGCATATCTGTATGATAGGGAAAGAACCTGTCAGTGCACAATGAGACTCAGTTAGGGGAATGAGGAAGAAGATTTGGGAAAATAGATTCTAAACATTTTATTTCCCTTATTTAATGCTTAACTGAAATATTAACTACTTCTCCAATTTATATAAATATGTAAAATAAATATGACTGCATGCAAAAGATAGACGAGAATTTATTTTTAAGAAAATTGTGCTGTGTGTTTTTTTATTTCCCACAAAGGAAAGGGTCACAAAAAGAAAAGCCTAAAATTAAACCTACTTTTCCTATAGGGTATTTGAAATGTTATACTCAAAAACTTTAACCTTAAAAGCAAATATTTAACTCAGATTTTATTAACAAACTGTTTTTACACATTTGGTGCCCTTTAAATTTCTTTTCCTTGAAATTTTTGTTTCTTTGTGTGCTTGTGATTTTGTTCCTTTGCATTTCTCATCACTAAGGCTTGCATTGAGCAGTTTCGTTTTTCTTCCTTTAATATCATGACTTTATACTGTTTGATTGTTTAAGTTTAGCTGGTTTCTTAACCTAGCAGTTTAATTAGGTATTCTTTAAAGCCACATAATATATGCCTAGGAAATGGTATTACATACAAAAGCATTTCCCCCAAATCTTTGTGTGTTAAAACTACTGAATTTTAACTTATTATAATTGCTTATGGCAGAACCATTTAACCCTCGGTGATCTTAACACTTTAAATCCTGAAACGGAAGATCACACTCATTTACTAAAGCCAGCACAGTTTGCCTCCTTAACTAAACCCATAGCCAGGATTCCCAAGGATTCTTTTCCCCTCGAAAACACCAGCTGAAGTTGCAGAGGACAAGTTAGCCTCACATTTTCTGCGTTCATCCTGTATTCTTTACAACTGTCCAAATTGTATTAGAATTTGCTTATAATGATGTTATATGATGTCCTTGTTGTGATACCTGCGTTTGTGGAGAACTTAATATTGATTTACTGTGTCTTTTGCCCATCCTTGAGCAGCCTAGATAGCAATTACAGCTGTTGGTGGTATCTATTTTGTCTTTTCATAATTGTCATTTCTTGTTCTACTTAAGATTAAAATATGAAAATTGTACCATGTGCACATCAACAATGCATTAGCCAAGTTATCAGCAATATCTGTGGAGAACCGTCATTTTAACCACGGTTCTTTACATTCTCTCTTCATTTTATTTATGAAAATTGCATACTACAATATAAACTTGAGCAAGGAGTAACATTCAAGGGTGAGCCTCCCTGACATCAAGTTCTCATCTGGATCATTTCTATCTGCCCTTTGAAATCACCAAAGCTGTCCCAATACCTGCCTGCCTCTGCTAAATGCTTTCTGCCTCTCAGACTGGGATTTCCGACAAGCACCCGGGCTGCTTTGTTATTTTGCAACTCTTACTTTGAAGAGCCCTCACAGATTTTGAGCTCTCACTACAAGTCTCATTTCAACCCACATTTCATAAAGAACATTATATTTTTTACAAGGAAACTTATTTTTTTTTAAATTATAGAGTGGACTTGAAATGAGCTCTTCCTAATCACAAATAGGTCTATCAGGTATAGATTTCTTCAAAGCACCATTAAAAGCAGTTGCCGATATTTTTTAAATGTCTCATTTGAAGACCAAATACACTTATATGCTTGGACCCCTCTCATTAAGAAAGTTATCAAATAGAAGCTATAAAAATAATCTGTAAACTGGTGGCAAAAGGAAACTCTTTTTATACAAAGCATACAACTGAAATAACTGAGGTATTTTATGATTCTATCTTGACAAACCATGAACTGCCCAAAGATTTTTTGTGTGTTTTACAATGAAAAAAGAAATATCATATTTCTAGGTGAAACTGAATAAATAAAAGATTTGAACAAACCCCTTCCCCACCCTGACACACACACACACACACACACACACACACACACACACACACAATCCATTTAGTTCCTGAAAGCTTTTTAAACATTACTATATTTATTTTACCACATCTGTTTGGAGACTTTTTAAAAAATGACTCTATGCAAGGAAATAATAATTGCATCTACAATCTCTAGAAGCCCCTCCTTACGAGACTGTGTAGGGCGTTTGAGGGTGTTGTTATTTTGTTGACGCAATCTAGCTAATAAAGGCTTTCTCTTACACAAGAGAATTTTGACAGGGTTGACTCCAGACAGCTTTCCAGCTGAGGTCTGGGGCCTTGCTGAACCTTCAAAATTTTCCCATTTGAGCTGCATCAAAGTGAAGGAAATTCAAGGATCACTAACGTCTCAGATGGTAGCACTTGCCCTAACAACGAAGGTTCAGGAATTCTTTGGAGCAGGCTGAGGTCATTTTTCTCCCCTTTTCTCCTAATGCTTTTCTCTATTAATCAGAGCCCAGAGCTCAGATTGGTCTTCAACTTCCTCCCAATCCTTGCTAAGCCTGTCATTTCTAGCTATTATTTACTTTAATGGACTTTGGCTGATCCCTTATGAAGCTTTGGATCTGAGAATAATAAGGCTAGAGAGTAACGGGCATAGACATGGGTGTGGGTTTGCCTGCAGATTAACCGTGGCAGATGGGCTTTATTGCGGTTTCCTGTGTACTGAGTGTTGATTGAGAGGGTATAATGAGAGAGGTGGTGTCTATACAATGGTCACAGCCACTTCATTGCACTTTGCGTCTAAACAACCCCATTTTTCTAAATCTTTGGGTTGTGAAATTTTAGGAAGTCAGAGCACAAGAACAAGTACAAAAACAACTGTAAATAACCATGAATGTTAATCCAACACTAATTGGCCCCTTCTTTCAATATGCATCCATTTTGCTCAGTTTTTAAAATTCTGGGTAAATTAAAGCCAAAATAGTTAAACAAAATGTTCTTGCATGAGGTCCCTTGGGATGAAATGGTGAGCAACGTGAATTTTCTGCTTGTGTTTTTTTGTTTGCTTCTGTTTTATTGTTAAGGATATGCTCTATTCCATTATTACCACAGAAAACAAATGCTTAAGTTGTAATTATTTTCATGTGCTTGTGCTTTGGGAGGTATGATGGGGATAATTTCTGAATTACATTACCTACCAAAAGAATATTAAAAAATATGATATCAGGGCAATTGTTTTATCCCTGGAACAATAAATCAAAGATTTTGTACCTTTCTTTATTTCCTACATTGGTTCCAAGTGTCTGTTCAGTTGCAACTTGCCATGCAATTACAACATTTGTGTTATAGGTGCCATCTAAAGGTCTTCTTACGCATTCCTCATTTTTAAGGTTTTACTGAATTCCTCCCTTTCACCAATGGATTAAATCACAACTCTTGATTCCTTTCTTCCTTTGGGGCTTTACCCATCTGTCGTAATGCTTTCATCCTACACCCCTTGGCCTCAGAGGGTTGTTCTGAAAACGAACCGCCAAAACCTGGAGAAGACTCTAGGTCAAGTTTGTGTACAAGAGTTTAAATTTTTAGTGACAGTCCTCTCTCACGGCCGCCTGAAAGTTTCCACACAGCGCTGCACAAGCGAGCACCACCAATTATCCTCCTCCTTTGAAAACCATTATCAAGTTTTTCAAAACTTCTTTCATTTCACTGTTGTCATTCAGTGAAAAGGAAACTAACCACCATGTCAAGACAACTCAGCTGCCTAGCAACGCAGGGCCACATTTTAATTCTGACTTGCTTCTGGTCTTGACTAATAGAAAGTGACTATGTTAAGCCAGTCACAAGAGTTGTTTGTCACTTCTGAAATGCAAACAAAACTACATTGTTTTCCAAAGTATTGAGTGTGATTGATGTAAAGATTTACAGTAACATCATTCATTTTCCCTTGTGTTTTAGTAGGATTGATGTCATATCTTTTCATGCTTTATTAAATGCTTTAAAAGAGCTCAAAAAACATGACGCTTTTTGTCCTTTAAAGAGTCTAAAGAGGTTTTTTTTTTTTCCAGTGAACTAGACTCCAACAACTTGTGAAATTTAATGAATCTATTCAACTAGTGTCAGCCACATCAATAAATAATTTAATAAGAAACCATCATCCATGAAGGAGAATGCAAGTCAAACAATCAGAGAGGAACAGACCAGACCAAGGTCAACATTATGGGGTGGGGAAGGAAAAGTTAAGCTTTTAAAGTCATGAGCTTTAGAGTTTGAGTTATCAAATTTTCCCACAGCCATGTATCCTTGGCTTTTGATTAAAAAATCTGCAGTTTGCTACTGGTGCATTTTTAATTATAAATCTCTCCAGGCATGTGTTGAGATGTCTATAGTAAAAGAACAGCATATTTAAAATTCATATAATGGTTATTTATCTTGAGAAATTCTGGCTTTGCTTTAAAGTGATCGTGCTTCAATTGACTGGAAGTCAATTAATGAAGTAGGAAGGTAAAGCTCTTATATTTTAAATGTTCTCTAAAATCACTAATATTTCTAGAATTTTATATATATATATATAGTTGAACTTCATTTACTAGCTACATTAAAATATGCCAAATTCTGTGCTTTGAATATGTATAATCCAGAAAAAGGTGATGTTTCATCTTCAAAATAATATAGGCTTAAAGGAGGAACCACATTCATTATAATTTTCCTTTGATATTTCAATAGTGTAAGCAGCAAAAAATAAAACTGATCATTAAATGAAATATTTACTGAAAATAAGCATGAAAGGTCAGAATCACACAAAACAAGTGAATGTCAATGAAAGGCAGTATAAATGCATTTTCTTTTCCAATTCTTACTTTGTGTCTATCCTTGTCCATAAAATCTAACTCAAATTCTGAAATGGAATCTAGTTATTAAGTAAGAAAAAGACATACAATTCAAAACTTTTTAAAGTATGAAAAGGTATGTTTTGTGATGAATGAAAAGTGTTCAATGTGAAGAAAAATAATTGAGGCTAAAGGAAAAGAGATTATCTTGAATTAAGTAGAAATCTTAAGAGTTTTTAGAGCGTTAAAAGATTTAGTTCATTAGCAAGGTACTGTCCAACTGGCCTCTATCTGCATTAAGTATTGACTAAAAGGATAATAGATTTAATTGAAATAGGAGTGACTTAGATTCCATTTTAAAATAACATTTTTGAAATTACTATATTATGGTAGTCCTGGGATGTGAAGAAATACACGTGGCTTTGGGCATCAGATCTGAAACTAAGTCCTGTCTTTTGACTCTGACCAAGAACAGGTTTCTTGCCCTACTGAAACTTCAGTTCTTTCATCGTAAAAAAGGAAGATAAGATATTCTTCATAGAACTCCAGATATTCATTAAAACCAGATGGCTCCATTGCAAACAGCATAACTTTGGATGTTTGGGCTAGGTTGGTAGTAATCTGCCACAAGGTGAAGAGAAGGTGAAACTGCTCATGTACAACTGTATGTACTGCATCTACTTTTTGTTTACAAGGAAGATGATGATGATTTATGGCTGTTTTATGGAAAAATGTCTAAAATAGCATTCCTTACGCAAACGCTTTAACAGTCCTGGCTATACCTAATGCTGAGGCACATTTTCAGGAAAACTCAAAATTGAACGCTATATCTTTATGCCAGACTGCCTAAAGCTCAATCATCTTTGTATAATGTTGAACATAGCCAGGCATTAGTCAATGACTTATCATTTGGGCTCTAATGTATAAGACTTGAAATACTTGAAAATCACTATTGTTGATAAGCAATGTCTGTTTCTAGTGCCAAGATATAAAGACTTATTTTTTCTCATGGAGTTCTGGGAAATGAACTGGAAATAATGTATAATTTGGGGCCCTTTATAATTAGTTGTTTTCCTCTTCTTCTCTTTTATTACTTCTAAATATGAAATACAGTAATAATGATAAACCATTTTTATTGATCAGTTGGAGTTCCAGTAATCATAAATTTTAATCTGAAATATATCCCTGCCTATGTTTTATTTTTTGATGTTACATAAAATGACCATTGAAAAATTAAGCTGTGCAATTGTTTCAAGCCCAGGGTTGGCATATTCTAGCACATTTATTAGAGTGAAGCACTTTTCACTTTTACCCTCCTATCACTTTGGATTCACTATTTCCATTATGTCCATATGTAAAGTCCTTGCAGCCAAAGGCAAGTCTACTTAAAGTCAAAGCAATGTGGGTGTTCACCCTTTTCATCAAGTTAGTAGCCAATTGGCTTGACAAACATTACATAATCTGCCTGCACCTCAGTCTCCTCATGTTTAAAATGGGGCTAATGATACCTCCTGCACAGAATTGTTAGGAAAATTGTGCACACACACACACACATACACAGACATAGTGCTCCTGGCCAAGGGTCTACCATATAGCCTTCCCCAGTAAATGAGCATTAGTCCATGTGAACAAAGGGGCATTTTATGGTTAACTTTCTAGGACAACCATAGGAAGTTCCTCTGCTTCTTTCTTTTTTTTCCTTTCTTCTCGTTCACTCATTCTATCAAAAATATAAAGAAAAACTAAACAATAATAACCAACCTATTTTCTGATATTTCAGAGGTTCAAGAATCACTATCCGTGAATAGAAAGAGACATTTCTATGCTAGTTAAGTGGTCAGGGAACAGAAAACCAGTACTGCATTTGGAGAAGGCATGAAATATAAATTCACATTCGAAAATTATTTTTGATGTCCTGTGGAATCAAAAAGTCAGAATAGAAGTGAAAACATTATGACATTATATCAAGGACAATTCTGATGCCTACAAGGAGAAGAGAGATAGCCCCAGATATTATTAATAAAATATGAGGAATCTTATTATTTAAAAAATTAACACTAACTTTTCCAAAATTGCTATTGAAATAGCTGAAGGATTCATTTTAACATTGATTTTAGGTAATTTTGTTTTTTAATCTAATGAAAATGGGAAATGTTTTATTAGTAACTTTTGAAAATTAACATAAGACTAGAATTTGCATTTATATAATAAAGTAGTTACATTACTATCACATGCCTGGCAAACATAGCATCATAGCTCCTTGCATTATTGAGGTGTTTTTTTAACTTTCTAAATATAATTATTTTATCCAGCTCATCACCCTGTGGTGCCAGTAATAGCAGCAGACAGCAATAGGCAGGAAATATGATATTTTGAAGCCTAACCTTGGTTTTCTCAGAATTTCAAGCAGAAGGACATACTATGAACTGAATGGAACTGGTGGACACATTACATTTGTCCATACACACTTAACTGTTATTTTATTGAATTGGCTGACAACACCCAAAATTTAGATTTTGCATAAAAATTGAAATTTCTAGGGTCTCTTGAAAAATCAGATCTACCAGAGTGAGCCTGCTTTGATGAATTTGAGTAGTGGCTGAATGGCTGTGGTTCCTTTACATGAGGTCTTTATTCTCCGCTTCACCCTTATACCAATACTCTCCTATTTCATCCATTTGGGTTCGCCTGTTGAACTAGGTGACTGGCCCTGGAGGCATTTTAGTTTGAGATCCCTAATCTATAGGGGGATGCTTAATAGAAGAACTCAAATGAGATATAAGGAAGAATTCATCAAAAGAACCTGACACTCTGGGCCCATTGCCTTTTGTAGATTGATTGCTTTTTTCCCAGTATCTTCATAGGATATTCAGCTTAGTTCCTCCTTAAAAGTGTTGAAAACAATTTCTCTCCAAGCTTGAAAGTAAAATAACATTTCCCTCCCACTCTATGTTATTTCTTTCTCCTGGACAGAGAAGAGATTAAGTCCCCACTTAGGAGTTGTGGGTCGGCAGGGAGCAGTGCGGTGCCCTGCAGTCTGTATCCTGGACTTTGTGACAGTCTGCCCAAGGACGAGGGTGACAGTTTTCTTGATTCTTCTGCCCTACCACATCACACCTCTTTTACCAAACATTCAAACATTCAGAGGTAATGCCATATGAAGTCTGACCAGTAGCTCTTAGAGAATCCAACAGATGGCAACCCACTTCTCTTCATATAAATGGTTATTCATCTTGAGAAAATAACCATTTATATGGGTTATACGGGACAAGGGGGGACACATGAAATTCTCTAGTTGGAAATTCATGTGTGTGCTTATACAGTCAAATATATATATATATTTATAGTTTTTAAAAATTGTTTTAGGCTGAGTTACAAGTAGAGCGATTGAAAGAAGTATAATAGTATTTAAATATGACTTTTTAACTTTCACATTCTTTTCTAAATCCCTTTATTTGCATTCATTTTGTAATATTATTTAACACCCTTTTTTTAAAAAAGGAGGAAAAATAGGCCATGAGAAACTAAGTATATTCAAGTTCCAGTTATTTCTTCATATGGGCATTGTCAAATCCCATTTGCAACAACATGAGTTTAGTTAAGCAGCAAACTAATTAACTTCATATACAAAGGAATAAAATGAAAGTAGGAATTTATATCTGAACATCTTACTACAATTAGTACAAAATTAAATTTGGGTTGTCTTTTTAGATAGTAGGGATGAGTTGCTGAGGCAGTGGTAAAGTTGAGAGGAATTTGGAATGTTGTTAGTGGCCCTGAAATGGATTTGTTTCCTTTGCCTTCCACTTGGAATCATGGCCTCTGCCTTATTTGCAGTGGGCCCTAATCATCAAAGCCAGTTACCTGGCTCACATTATATTATGTATTAAATAGCTTGCTACTTTTTAAATTTAGGTATGTGGGTCATAATCAAACTTGAATTTTCAGAACTTACCCACCCACATAAGATATTAATAACAATTTCAATTAAAAATAAATTGTGTTTGAATCCTCATTTGTTTGATATGCCTTATTTATATCTTCTTATTTAACTGTTTATAGTACTCTTTATTGACCTAGAAGTTTAAAAAAGTATTTGCTTAAGGAAATTTCTTCATAGGAGAATATACTATATTTCCATATGAGGTTTAGTTACGTTTTTTTTTTTTTAATGCTCTGTTCATTTCCTGTCACAAGATATTAAACCTCAAAGAAACATTTGGTATCGCTGAAATGAAAGATCTTTTAATATCATTTTCAAACCACAGAAATTGTTTTTTTTATTCGTGTGCCAGTTGAAACCCATTGCCAGAATATCTAATATTTCTCACGACAGATACCAATTCAAAAAGTAAATCCTGATATAAAGAACATTAAAAATATATATGAGTGGGATGATTATTCTAGGGATAGGCTTTTGTGTACAAATAAATAATTATATAGGTTCACAGACTTTAGATTGGGGAGGGGTTTTGTAACCATGTAGGGCAGCTTCACAAACAATGGGGAGACAGTGTGCTCAATCATCACTCACCCACCCCCAGTAGGTTGCTTTTTGGCTCCTTCCAGCAATGGCAAGCTCCCTTCTTTTTGAGGAGTTCTGTTTCATTGCACTGTTCCATCTCTATTTTGTGGTGAGTCAAAATTGCCTTTTCTCTAGCTTCCTTGGTCTTTCTTCAAATTATATCACACAAGTCTATTGGAGTAAAGAAGTTTGCAGATCCATTGATAATAACTGTGATTATAAGCAAATAAATGGTGTTTCGCACATATACTATTCATTAGTTACAAGTAAATATTATTAATTAATAAATTGGATTCTTGTGCATCTGAGACTTATTTGTTTCAAGGTGGTCATAATTGTGTCATTTCCCTGCTCTTCCTACCCAAAGAAGAGTGCCATTAAAGGAAGGAGAGAGCAACAATCACAGGGAATGACAAGTTCACACTCACCACTAATCTGCTCCTTCTTCTCTTTGCTTTGAAATCTAACCTCACCCTCATGTCCACACAGAGTTGGGCCCAACACAATTTTCATTTTGGGTAAGCCCATACATATGTTTGGTCCATTGACAGTGCTGAAGGTGAGCTTAAAACAGACCAGGCTATAAACCCATTCTGCATTCTTGTCCCTTAAGTGATACTGAGGCCACAGGAGTTGGCTGAGCCCAACAGAGACCCTGTCAGGACTTGCTGAAGACAGCCACATCTTTGTTTTGTTTGTTTTTTTCCTTGTCTTCTTGTCAAGATGTCCTCAGGACATTATTATTTCAATAAACATTTCCATAACACCTAATAGATGATACATGCTTCACCAAGTATTGGAAATACACAATCAATAAGGCATAGACCCTTGAGTTGTTCACAATCTATTGAGAGAGACAGACATATGAACAAATCTTTCCAATTAAAAGAGCTCAAAATGGAGATCAGCCCATTGGGCTATACATAGGTCACAGAGCATCAAATAACTATGACAAATAGGGTTAAATGAAGGCTTTACAGGGTAATTGATGTGCTAGTGGAGTAAGTAACTTGACTGCAGTTCCATGGGGTTAGGAGGAATGGCATCTGCAAAGGCCTGCTGGTTTTTAAGCATATAAAGCATTCTGGAGGAAAAGCAAGTCATCTGTGTGGCTGAAGCAGAAAGCACTATTGAAGAAGGGGCAAGGATGAAAATTGGATTAGTTTGCAGAGATAGTTTAGAGTTATTAACACAACATGATTGTTTCCATTAGCAACAAGGGTATTTTATTCAGACTTTTAAAAAAGATGAATTAATCAAAAGAGCTTGTTGAATTTGGTTCCTTCCATGAATATACTTTTGCCCAATCAAGTTTTTATTTACACGTGAAAGAGGGATAATGCTGGAAGATGAACTCATGGGTAATGGATATGTTTTACACAAATTTTGGCTAAATAGATGAACCTTGAAATATTTTTTTAATAACAACAAAGCATTTGAAACTATCTGCTTATCATCAATATGGAAATGTTGGAATTAATTTTGGATTATTCATGCAATGAAATACTAAGGATTCAGTAAAATGAGCTTGTAGAAGAATATTGGGTTACATAATATTTATAATCATTATATACATTGATAGGGGACTACAAGCAGGTTTCAAAATAGACAATAAAATCACAATTTTTAAAAATAGACATCTATATACATAGAAACATATTTTGAAAGATATATGCAAAAACATTAATGGTGATTATCTCAGGGTTGTAAGATATGAATGATCTGAACTTTCTACAGCTTATCTATTTATTTTTTTCTACAATAAATATGTATTGCTTCTGTATAAGAAAAAATAATTGTTAACACCCAAGAAATAAAGATAAAATGTACTCTTTAGTTGCAACAAGAGCTATCTACAAATATTCATTCTTCAGATTAATCTTTCAATATAGATAAAGCAGTAGAATAATGTCAGTTGGTTCTACTTGTTCTTGGATACAACTCTCAATATGGCTGCTTCCAAGATGGTATAACTGGGAATCTAACTCTGTCCATATAACATCAGAAGAATAATTCTGTCCTGAAAGAATTTCTCTAGTTGGAAGAATTTGGCCTAACAAAAAATAAAAAAATAAATAAAAATGAGATAAATTCTTTAGTAACTCCTGTACAACTTATTATGTGTGTGTGTGTGTATAAAGATGTATATGCAAATTTTTCTTCATTAATTACCTTGGTTTTGTTAATTATATAAATGAATAAATGTATACTTTAAGTATTTGTCATTACTGCAATTGCCTCAATTGCTTTGAGGTGCCATCTATCATCCATGTTTTCCTGGAACACTTGAATAAATATTTTTCTGCCCTACTTTGCCTGAGTTTCCTTAGATTGTATATATAATGAAAATTTGAGTTTCCTAGTTTCCTTTTAGCAAATAACTCAAACAATAAAAGTTCAGATATATAACTATTTTATTACATAAATGCAAATTCTAGTCTTAGGTTAACTTTGAAATGTCACTAATAAAAACATTTCCCATCGTCATTAGATTAAAAAACAAAATTACCTAAAATCAATATTAAAAGGAATCCTTCAGCTATTTCAATAGCAATTTAGGAAAAGTTAGAGTTAATTACTTAAATAATAAGATTCTTCATATTTTATTAATAATATCTGGGACTATCTCTCGTCTCCATGTAGGCATCAGAATTGTCCCTGATATAATGTCTTCATGTCCATTCTGACTTTTTGATTCCACAGAATATCAAAAATAATTTTTGAATGTGAATTTATATTTCATGTCCTTTCCTACAAATGCAATACTGGTTTTCTGTTCCCTGACCACTTAACTACCTAGAAATGTCTCTTTCTGTATCACTGACAGTGATTCTCTGAACCTCTGATATATCAGAAAATAGGTTGGTTATTATTGCTTAGTTTTTCTTTATATTTTTGATAGAATGAATGAATGAGAAGAGAGGGAAAAAGTAAAAGAAGTAGAAGAACTTCCTATGATTGTCCTAGAAAGTTAACCATAAAATGCCCCTTTGTTCACATGGACTAATGCTTATTTCCTGGGGAAAGCTATTTGGTAGACCCTTGGCCAGGAGCACTATGTCTGTGTGTGTGTGTGCGTGTGTGTGCACAATTTTCCTAACAATCCTGTGCAGGAGGTAACATTAGCCCCATTTTAAACATGAGGAGACTGAGGTGCAGGCAGATTATGTAATGTTTGTCAAGTCAATTGGCTACTAACTTGATGAAAAGGATGTATATCCACATTGTTTTGACTTTAAGTAGACATTCCTCTGGCTGCAAGGACTTCACATAGGGAGATAATGGAAATAGTGAATCCAAAGTGATAGGAGGGTAAAAGTGAAAAGTGCTTCACTCTAATAAATGTGCTAGAATATGCCAACCCTGGGCTTGAAACAATTGCACAGCTTAATTTGTTCAATGGTCATTATATGTAACATCAAAAAATAAAACATAGGCAGGGATATATTTCAGATTAAAATTTATGATTACTGGAACTCCAACTGATCGATAAAAATGGTTTATCATTATTACTGTATTTAATATTTAGAAGTAATATAAGAGAAGAGGGAAACAGCTAATTATAAAGGGCCCCAAAAAATACATTATTTCCAGTTCATTTCCCAGAACCCTATGAGAAAAAATAAGTCTTTATATCTTGGCACTAGAAACAGACATTGCTTATCAACAATAGTGATTTTCAAGTATTTCAAGTCTTATACATTAGAGCCCAAATGATAAGTCATTGACTAATGCCTGGCTATGTTCAACATTATACAAAGATGATTGAGCTTTAGGCAGTCTGGCGTAACGATATCACGTTCAATTTTGAGTTTTCTTGAAAATGTACCTCAGCATTAGGTACAGCCAGGATTGTTAAAGTGTTACTTCACGTTTGAGTAAGGAATGCTATTTTAGACATTTTTCCATAAGACAGCCATAAATCATCATCATCTTCCTTGTAAACAAAAAGTAGATGCAGTACATACAGTTATACATCAGCAGTTTCACCTTCTCTTCACCTTGTGGCAGATTACTACCAACCTAGCCCAAACATCCAAAGTTATGCTGTTGGCAATGGAGCCATTTGGTTTTAATGAATATCTGGGGTCCATTTTTCAGTTAAGCTTCTCTTGTGTGTGTATGTTGCTTTTTCAGAGATATCTGCATAATTGCTTAAAGATTTTACTGCAAAATTAATATCCTGACTGTGAACAAGGGAACAGGGCAAAAACCAGGATGACAGAGCCTGAGATGAGGTGAAAAGCAAATCCAGTTTTCCCTTGCACCATAGAAACCTCGTCAGTTCTAGCATTATCTGGTAATCCACATTTAAACTTTAGCCTGTAGGGGGGCTCTTTGTGTTCAATAATGTATGCATAAAAGGAGGCTGAATCACTAATCAGATTAATCATATTTTGTAAGACTCAAAGAGCTTCGTTAAAAGAACCTGGTATCCAAGTTCCACTTTTGTTGTTGTTGATGTTGTTGGCAGCGGAGACAGAGTCTGTCATTAGAGAAAAAGTGAATGACATTGAAATGCTCAAATGTGTGCAGCTTTGATGAATCTATAGCAAATAAGACCAAAGGGGTGACATCAAATCTTAGTTCATAAAATTTCTTTACATCCCCACAGTATCAACACATACACTAATTATCTCAGTTCTTCATATTTTAATATGAGAAAGTGATATTGGATGGGGGGTGTGAATTGCCTCTGTAACTTTTTTTCATATTTTGACAGTAGTCTTCTTTTAATATATTTTTATTATATCATTATAAATTATATATTATATGTGTATTATCTATAATATACATAAAGGCTTCTGGCTGATAATTTCTTGCTTCTTAAAAGCATCTTATAAAATTGGTGGCTCACTTAAAGAGAAGACTATTCAATGGAAATGGGAACCCTTCTCAAAAATAAAGTGAAAAGGAAGAACCTTTGTAGACGCATCATTTATATACAATTCGATGCACAGAATTCCTGTACAATTTCTTTTGTTTGCTGAAAAAGAAGGAAGGAAAGACAAAAATGTTGCTAAACTAAATCTTTGCAACAAAAGATTTATCTTTAAAATCTTTCCAAAAAAAGAAGCAAGTGAGTTGAGGATTTGACAGTCTGTAGCATGACTAGGTAATTGTAGGGGAAATGCAATTACATGTAAAACCTCATGCACGCCAAGATCTCCCCATCAAAAACCAAGGCCTTATACTTTAAATCAACAAATTGTTTTCAGCATATCATATGTTACACTAATACTTCCTGACCAGAGTAATCCATTAATAATCTCAGTGAAAGGGCATGCCAAGAAATAGCTATAGAAAATTGTTTCATCCTATCCCTAGTGAAGTATACCATATAATTCCCATGTTTAATTAGAATTATAAAAATATTAGTTCATTTTTTTTGGCACAGTATATGTCATCCTATGGAGAGATAAATTTATTAGATTATATATTCACATTTGTGGCACTCTAGATCATAAAACCAACTAAGCAAAATTACTAATTAAATTACACAGGTCTTTATAATCATTTCAGATGAGTAAACTCAACCAAATGAAATGACAGTCTATTAACAAGCACAAAAACAAACAAGAAACAGAAGCAACATCAACAACTTCCTCAGTGTATTAGTCAGCCAAAGGGGTACTGATGCAGAGTACCAGAAATCTGTTTGGTTTTATAAAGGGTATTTATTTGGGGTAGAAGCTTACAGTCACAGCCCTAAAGAGCCCAACTCAGATACCATAAGAGGTACTTTCTTACCCAAAGTCTTTTGCCACGTGTTGAGCAAGATGGCAGGTGATGTCTGGGAGAGCCCAGCCTTCCTCTTCCTCTTAAGGCTCTGTGGTCCCAGCTTCTTCCAATATCAGCTGTAGGCTGGCATAATGCTCCTCTTTCTCACAGGGCTTATTTCTCTCCAGGCTCAGCTGCTTAGTTCTCTCTACCAGGTCAGCTGTGGACTATCAGGCGCTCTCTCTTCCTGAAGCCTCTGCGGTGTCCATGGAGCTATCTCTCTTCCTCTGTGTTTTGTGTGTTTACTTCCTGGGGCTCCAGAATCAAAACTCCAACTTTCTCCTCTGCCCTGTCATTTTCTCCTACTGACATGGCCCAATCAAAGCCCTAATCATAATTTAATCAAGTAAAAGCGAAACCTCTGAAGTTAATACAATCTGATACACCAGAGGAGCAGACCAATTTACAAACATAATCCAATATCTATTTTTGGAATTTATAAACACTATCAAACTGCTACACTCAGCATGCTTGAGACCACATATACCATTTAAATTATTGAATATTTTAAATTGTGCTACACAAGATGAATGTCTACCAACAAATCTGTAGTTTGAATATTGGAAATAATAGTGTCTGGATGAATCCTTGCTAAACTTGATACATGCTCTAATCATTTTAGATAACTGTTTGACAACATCAGAACAGGATAATTAATTTTTTGTGTTTATAGATTTGTCCATTATTTATTACTCATAATAATAATAATATATTACTAACTTGTCCCCATTACTTCAGTAGTGCCTCTTGCCATGACATGTAGATACCATAGTTAGCCATATGAGACGCAACAATGCACAGTTAAACTATTTTCTGTAGAGCAGGAATTTGCCTGGCTTTTGCTTTCCTACTTTTATCCCAACAGGTAAGAGGAACATTCAAAACACTCACACATAAACATTGGCATATAAATTTTGTTTTAGATTTATGAAATGCTTTTTACCCATGATTTTGAATTGTAAAGATCTTTACTGTCATATTAATTCCAGTAAAGGAGCAAGCTATTTCATTGTATAAGTATTTGCTCTACACACGTTTTAACCATGTCTCCTCAAAATAAAAAAATAAAAAAAACACAGACCATTAATATAAAGAAGATGGCAATCCTAATTCTTTTAAGTATCTAACATCAGAGAGTAACAGGATCTTTGGCAGTTTTAACCTCTGATATGCTTAAGTCAATGAGGGACAATGAATGCAGTGTAGATGACCTGTTCATCGGGTTATTTGACATGTAGTTCTGCCAGAGCTTCAGATTAGTTCTATGATTTTGTGAAAGTCATGTTAGGGCCCTGTTTGTCAGTTTGTAATCTACAAAATGGGGAAAATGACCTTAGTTCTCTGTAAGGTTCCTTACATACATATTGAATGATGCTAAATGCTGGATAAGGGTGATATTTGAAGGAATGATCTTTCATATAAAAATGTAAATATATAGAAGTTTTCTAGAGTAATGCAGACAAAATCATAACTGACATAACCCCACTTTCACTCTGAGTTATGGCGTCACCTCTACTACACAAAGAAAATCAGAAAGATCTTAAGTCTAATGGATGCAGATAATATAGGCAGCAATTTGAATCATTTTCTTCCCTCCAAGCCCCAAGCTGTTCTCAAATTGGCAATTTTGCCTAAATTTGGCATTTGCTGATTAATTTTTTTTGGTTTCTGCCCCGAATAAATTGTGGCAGATTTTACCTTGCCTCAGCATATCAACTCAGTCATGGAAACAGGAGGCAGAAGATTCAACTCCTGGGTGATTATAGTTCATGGGTTTCCAGTATGCAAAACATTTTGCAGGATTTAAAGGACTGGTAGAAATACAGACAGGGCTTTCTTTTCAGCTCTTCTTTCTTGATGCAATTCTCAAGGCCATCTTTCAGGTAAGATTTTTTTTCCAAGGGAGGAAAAAGTCTGTACAACGTTTTAAATAAAATAAATAAATAAAAATAAAAAAAGCACATTACTGCATTCAAGAAAAAAAAATTTCCCTTTGGAATAGAGAGCAGCTGTGGAGACATCTGTGGGCTGAACAGAGTCCTAAAAGAACAATCGCACATACGTCTGTGGAGATAAAATAAGTGATGGATAAAATGTGAATTAAGAGCTCACATCCTGTAGATACTATTATAAATGTATAAGAATCAAATAAGGCCCATAAAACATCAATTTTGCTTCACCATCATCTATCTGGTGAATTAAGATGTGACCATAAAAGAGCAAAATAGAAAAATAATGCTGGATTAAGAAAAGTCAGCTTTTCAGTGTTTTCTTTTTGCAAGTCAACTTAAGGACACATTTACCTTCATCAGTGAATACCACATATTTTCATTTGACCGTTCTGTACTGAAGGAAATTTCTGTGGTAACCTGCATACCACATATGTTTTGTGCTATGATGCATTAATTCCCCAGTAACCTGACCTATTATTTCAAGTCTTCACAATATAGTTCCATAAAATTCAAAGTTAATTGCAAACAAAAAAATACATTTAAGACACTGAGCAAATCAAATGTTTTGTAGTGTCACATGACAAGGATTGCCATTAGGTGTCATCAATTTCAACCTTACTTTCCAAAAAATATATTTAAGACCAGAGCAGCAAAAAGACTTGGTCAGGACCTCATGGTTAGCAGAATTTGAATAAGAATCTATGTATGGTTTTTGTTCTAAAGTTCTTTACATTATACTCTTAGTTTTCTTAGAAATATATTTTACAGGTTTTCAGAAGTAGCATTCTTTCTCTAGAAATAATTCGAATGCTAATTAAATTTATAAACACCTTGAGATCAGTAACCATGCCCATATTATTGAGTATAGTTACATCAAACCTTAACATTATGATTCATGATTGTGCTATCTAAATTGTTTCAGGCATAGGAAAAGATGGAAATGGTCCTGATACATGTAGTGTACTAACAAACTCCTCTTGCCAAAAGCCAGAAAAGAATTTTCACAAACACCAATAACATAAATCAATCACACTAACGCATGAGGTTACAAAACCCTTTCATAAAACATCAAATCAATCTGAGCAGTATATTGTACATATAACCACAACTAAGAAGGTTTTATTCCCAGAATTTAAGGACAGTTCATCTGAAAGAGAAAAGTGACATAGATTTCTTTATAGATGAATTTGATAAAATTCAAAATTCATTTCTTTTCAAAACTATTCACAAACCAGAAATCAAATTTAAAAAACCCTACAATGATAGTCTTAAAACTACAGCCAACATGATTTTTTTAAATTGTGTGTAAAAATCAAATTTTTCACAACACAAACCAATATTTGTAAAATCATATATAAATATATATGCATATATGTGCATTTGCTTACATAAATGTAATTTTATATATATATAAATATTTTAAAAGGTGCTTAGATTACCTAAATGTTACACAGAAATTACAGGGATTTCCATGTTCCCCACCTCCCACACCTCCCACAACATCCCACATAAACATCTTTCATTATTGTAGCACATCACCTGCAATGGATATATACATCCTAGGGCTTTGCCACTAAGCATAGACCACAGTACACATCGTAGATCACACTATCTCCCACACAGTTCTGCATGGTATATGCTGATGTAAAATGGCTTATATCCGTCACCGCAACATCACTCAGGACAACCGCCAAGTCCTAATAAAGCCCCTGTATTACAACTGCCCTTCCCCTCCCTGCCCCGAAAGCTTCTAGTGGCCACTGGCTCCACCTCACTGTTATAATTTCTTCCATTGCTTGAATCACAATATGTCTTCAACAGAATACCAGTAAGTCCACTCTAGTCCACAGCTCTTCCCCCAGTCCTGAGGGGACTGAGATGGTGATATCCACTCCACCTCCAAGTTAGAGTGGGCTTATGTCCCATGGATACGGTAGATGGGATTATCCAGCATGCAGCTGCAGGCTCTCTCCATTCCCTGGAATGGCCGTTGTCCATCATCGTCTCCTCACCAGGTGACTTGGGTGAGTCCATTGAGCTGTAGAGTAGGAGTTGCAGCTCCACCGAGATTCCAGGCACAGCTGGCACATAGGTAGGCCAGAGGCTCCAGTCTCTGGAAGTACACCTACAAACTCTAGCATCACATATAGGTTTGAATAGAAGGGACGGATGGACCATGTCCAGGGAGGACTTATTTGAGTCCAACTCTGTCACTCTCAGGAGCACAGATTCCAAAGTAGAGCCCAATGATAAGGCATCAATCTCTGGGGCTACCCCCCTTATATAGGACCTGGGTGTCTCCAGAGCCCTCAGGAGCCCCTCTGTGTGGGGTGATATCCACTTTGGTATTCTATGATATCCTACTGAGGTGTGCGTAAGCATTACCTCTGGGATGACCACCCGACTCTCTTTGAAATCTCTTAGCCACATGAACTCATTTGTCTTTACCTTTCCCCCCTTTTATTCAAGGTCTTTTTCCAGTCGTGTTGCCAGTTGGCATTTGGTATTAATATCTCGTTGCCAGGGAGGCTCATCCCCGGGAGTCATGTCCCACGTTGGGGGGAAGGTAATGCATTCATATGCTGAGTTTGGCTTAGAGAGAGGCCACATTTGAGCAACAAGGAGGCTCTCATGTGGCAACCCTTAGGCACCCCATAACAGTAAGCTAAGTTTCTATTACAAGAGCAAAGACTCATAAGGCTAGTCCTCAATAACAAGAACCCATCAGTGGGACATCCTCTTTTGCCAGATACTGCCCCTGCACTCAGGGGACTGTTGCTGCTCCCTTGGAGAATGTGGCAGAGGTCTCCAGGCTGGAAATTCAGATTCCCTCATTTATTGAGTGATTGTCTACCCACCGTGACCATGTCCCATACCTTGATGATTTGAACACTTTTATATATCTTTCATGTATATTCAGATGAACTTACTCCCATGAATCCCCCATCCCAGACACCTCCCACCAATGATCCTCTGCAGTCCCCATTGTAACCCTTCTGTGATCTAAACCTTCCTTGAAGATGAAGCCCATATAATAACCAAATACAATTAATAAGAAAATGAAATAATAATGATAAGCTTAAATGCAAGAGATAAAATACAAGGAAACTCAGAAAAAAAAACCTAAAATTAAAATATAATTAGTGGATTGGGACATTCAAAAGAAATGGGAAGAAACAAAAAAATTCCTTTTTTAAAAAATTATTCTTTTTTCCTTTTATCACTGCATTATTGGATGTCCAGTGTACCATGACACTTTCCCCCTCTCATTCTCCAGTGTCTCCCAAATTTTGATTTACTTTTCAAAGAAGTTTTAGGTCACAGCAAAGTCACACACGGAATACTAGAGACTCCCACATACCCAAGCTCCCTCCCCCTTCCCCACCCCATAGTAAAACTTTTTTTTTTTAATGGATGTTAGCATTGTTATAACTGTGATACAGATAGTGAAATACAGCAACTAAACATTGTCAATGGTTTACAGTATAGTTTACAATTTAGATGGTACA
>JAQZBX010046311.1:0-20804 GCA_029593785.1 Cabassous unicinctus | reverse complement strand
TGTGTCTGCTTATCTCCCCCTTGCTGCGAGGTCTTGCTGCATCAGCCCACCGCGCCGCGCAGGCCGGCCTGCCCTCACAAGGAGGCCCCGGGAAGTGAACCCGGGGCCTCCCATATGGTAAACGGGAGCTCTATCGATTGAGCCACACCCGCTTCCTAGAATTTCTGTATTTCATATTAACTCCCTTTCCAGTGAGGGTTTAGTGGGTGCCTGCTTTGTACAGGGTTCTGCTAGGCACCTGGGTATAGGCACAAGACAACCAAGGAACGACTCTCAGCTTATTATCTGTCCTCCCCTATGCTTGAATGAACACATGAGGCAATGCAGATTATAAGTGGTATTAGGAAGGCTATTCCAGGCTGCTGTGAGAGGGGGAAGGGATAAAATGCATGTGCGGTGGTGGGGGGGTAGGGTTAGGAATAGTGGTGGCTACTTTAGACAGGGTAGTCAAATGAGAGCTCAGGGAAGAGGTGACATATAAGCTGAGACTTGAGAAATGATGGAGACCTTGCCTGTTCTCCTAGCAGGGGAAGAGCAGTGGGAATGAGCTTGACACATTCTAGGATATGATTGATGGCCAGGTGGCAGGAAATTAGGATGGAGAAAGGGATGGAGGGAGATAAGCTTGAGTAAGGGAGGAATCATACCAGGCCTTTTATGTCATGGTAATGAGTTTTAACTATATTTAAATGTATTTTGTGTTTGGATTATCTTCTATGGGTAGAGGGTATTTCACATGTGCTTAACATGGTGATACTCTAACAAAATTGTTTTGTTTTTTGTTTTTTTAAGTTTTAAGCCCACTTTCTCAGAACATGAGTAATTTGAATAATTTTGTATTGTATTTGTTAATGAGCACTGTGGTTCCACCACCCACCCACATCCTTTCTACCCTCCCCATTGTTTAACATCCAAAAAGTTTGGGAATGAGTGAACCCATCTCTAGCTCCAGGTGTGGATTTTGTTTGGTCTCAGCCAAACAAAAAAAAGCCAAACTTTTTCTGTAAAGGGCCAGACAGTAAACATTTTAGGCTTTGAGGACCAGATGGTCTCTGTTGCAATTATACAATTCTGGTGAAAGCAGCCATAGAAAATATGTAAATGAATTTATACAAATGGGTGTGGCTGAGTTCCAATAAAACTTTATTTGCAATAACAGGTGGTGGGCCAGATTTGGCCCAGGGTCTGTAGTTTACCCACCAGTGGTCTAAGCCAAGTCGCTCTGCTTTAGTGATGACTTTAATTAATCCTGACCTGAGCCAATTAAAGCATGCAATTCCCTTGGCTTCAGGGAGTGTTGGTTCCATCAACATGGAGGACTTTTATCCATTGGTTTGGGGAAGGAACACTTTATCTACCTCTGCTTGTAACCAAGGAAGCAGGTAACCCTGACAGCTGACAGCAGCCATTTTTCGATTCTAGGGCAACCTACCTTACAACGAAGCAGATGCTGAGGCTGGAATGGCAGAGGTAGAAAGAAGCTAGATCCTTGAGGACATTATTGAGTTGCTGAATTAACCAACTATGAAGCCTGTCCTACCTCTTGAGTTTTTGGTTAGGTGATCCAGTAAAATCCCCTGTTGTTTAAGTCAGGCAGAGATGCTACTTCCAAAGGAAAACATCCCCATCTAGGTCATCTCATAACATATTTGGTTATCGTTTCTCTTTAATATGCTTAACTGGCCATTTGCATAAACAATTTCTAAAGTGCTTCTGCATAACTGCAGAATATTCATCACATGCCAATGGGAGTCTTTGAATGAAAGTCTGCAAATCAATGGCCCTAGAAGAGCTTAACTTCCAATAGGCTCCCTTTGGTGCATGACCACATGGTAATTCCATTAACTTTAACGATGGCGGTGCTGCACAAAATAGGCCCTGTTAGTCTATTCTTCCCCTTCTTTTTTAGCATTAAATCTTATCCTGCAGCTAATTCTTCAGGGTAAAGTATGTGCACTGATGCCATTCATTTCTTGGCCTCCACTAATCTATGCAGGACTCTCTCCCAGGGAAGGAGTGTTAAGTGAGTACATTAAAAATGAATCTACTGCCCCATTTCTTGACTGTGAGAAAACCCCAGAGTCAGGGACATCAGTGGATTATTAGTGATTGTTGTAAGATCCAATAAAATCATAAATATGGCTCAAAACAATTACTGTGGCCACATTAGCAAATTATCAAATCCATAACTTGCTTTAGGGCCTAGCCTTGGAGATTTAAATAAAGTGCCAGAGGGAGAAAAGTTGTATTTTAGAGATGTGACAGCCAGGGCTGGGACAGAGAAATTTATGATTTAATTTGCTGTGCAATCTAATTGAGAATAACTATTGGATTTCTAAAAAGTGAACTTTGATTAGGTTTTGGTGTCAGAAATAAACTGAAAATATGGGTCAGTTTATACTTTTCTGAAAGTCTGTCGGGAAAAGGAAGAGAAGATATTCATTGTAAGGAATGACTCTTCTGGGTGACCTTCTACCCTTCCCTCTGTGTTCTTATTTCCTATGTCCAAATAATTGGGTTATACCTGAGACTAGCTGGCTCTTCCCAGAAACTTGCTTTTTTCTTTCCTCACCAGGTGTCAATTTTCCCCCATTTAGAAATAGATCAATTCAAAATGAAATTACCCACAGCATTCATTTTTCACCATCTAGTAAATGAGTCTCTCTGAAGAACACTACGAGGTTCTCCTTTTCAGTTCAGGCTTGATAAGGGCCTTCTCTTACATGGAAGTGGCACAGAACCGGTGTCTGTGCCTTTCACAGGCTTTTCAATTTGGGTGCATTATTAGGCAATATTTGCTCTGTAAAACGTGGATTGGCATGTTCATAGATTCCTGTGCATATTTTCTGAAGATGTAACCTGAAACAGGCTGCCCAGTTTAAATTTCTAACCAACAGGAGGTTAGACAAAAGCTACCCATGGTATCACAGCACCCATTAGGCATGGCAGCAGGTTTCGTTCACTGGGTGCCAGACCCTCAGCCATGCTCTGAAGACAAACACCCTGGTGGCTAGAGTTTCAGGAGGGAATTGACTCATCTTTCAGTTCACTTCAGTAAAAGAGAAGAGCAATTTGCACAAATAAAAAAAAGGAGATTTCATCATGATCTGTGTAGAACTGGCTAACGGATTTCTACAGGTAGTTCATGAAAGCTCAAAAACCCAGCTCAGAATTGATAAATTTCTGCTAACTGCCCTAATTATCCCTTGACTCTCTGTGTTGAAACTTGACTAAATTTTGTTGAAACTTACAAATAGAAAGTAGATTTAAGGTTTAATCAATTACCCCTGACTGAAATGATTTAAAAATAATTAAAGAAGCGGTTGGGGGCAGAGGGAGAAAGATGCCCACAGTGGACTGACTCGTATTTATCATATTTATCACCAGCAGACTCCTGAGCCTTAGAACGTGGTAGGGGCAGGGTGGGGGGAATATTAGAGAAATTGTCCTTTTCATTGCAAGCCTCATTGATTATATTCAACATGCTCATTGGGTTAAGAGAGATGATGAGTCAACTCCAAGGTCGTTACATTAATAGATATGAAAATAGATATGTTGTATTTTGAACATCACGTTCTTCTCTGTAAACAGTGTTTCATAGTATTAGCTTTAGGCCACCCAATGCATTAATCCATATGAATTCCTCCAATGATGGGTCGTTTACTTTGTACCAGCTGTCTTATTCCAGTGTTGGATAACTCCGGTTAGAAAAGTTTGGTGTGTTTGTTTGCTTGTTTTGTTTTTCTTGTGAGCCAACAGGCTGCCTCCTTGTACTGTTTACCCTTTAGTCTCTTTCCAGACCTCTTGGACAGCTAGATCAGTTCTGTTATTCCTCTCCTACCTAGGAGCCTTTTGGAGGTCGGAAGAAACTGTGCCATTCTCCCTCCAAGGAGTCATCAATACCTGCAATTGTTCTGTGTACCCAGCATGATTTCTGCTCCTTTCGCCAAACTGGTTCCCCACATCTGGGTGTTCTCTGTTTGGTGACTATTCTTTTTAACGTGTGTTGCTTAGAATCACATTCAGGAATCAGATGGCATAGGGGCAAGTGTGTACTGCGGGACTCAGAGTGCAGCAGGGTCTCAAGAAATGCTTGTTGAACGTTGGGGTGGTTTGACTATGTACAAAGCCTTGGTCTGGGTACTTCTACTACAGATGAAGATTGTCAAAAACAAAGTGGTAAGAAAGATCTTGTTTATAAGCATGCTGTGATACAGACTTTGTTGACACCATTTTGCATTTTCAATACCGGTGATACAAGGATTCTTGCAAGTCAGTATCCTGAAGACAAACTGGTCAGCGATAGAACGGCCTTTTCCATCCTCCTGTGGACAAATGCTAGCAATGGAATGAATTCTGGGTTAATATTCTTAATTAAGTGATGATCTTGGGGGCACTTTCCACACCTAGAGTGTTTCCAGAGACTATCCTCATGTCTAATACCCACCAAGCTCTCGTGACAATCACTTCCCCTTCAAAGAGGCATACAGATGGCATCTGGAGCTCTAAGTGTAGAAAACTAAAATGGGCTATTGGGTAGTGATGATTAGAAGCATAAATTTAATAAAAAATCAGCTAACTCATTGAACTCTGGGGTGGAGGGAGTCATAGAACTTTTCAAGTGTTTGAAAGCTATAAACCCTGTCTGTGAAAATCACTGATTGTTTATTGGTAACCTACTGTGCCAGTTACTATTCTGGCTTTGGTGATGACATCAGTGCAGAAGGCAGACCAAGTCCCTGTCCTCAAAGAGAATGTCGTCTCACTCTCTTCATCATCGACACAGTAGTTTTTCCGTCACCCACTGCACAAGGCAAAAAGCTGAGTAAAGGGTCAGAGTAAAGCCCTGGAGAAGAGTTAAAATGGATTTCAGTTCGGTGTCAATAGTCACCCCGTTAATGGGCAGAGAATTCTTATTAATGGTAAGCAGGTTGGTTTGCAAGCAGCCTAAGCAAGTGAGTCAAATGGAACTGATTGCACGGAGCTTAAGTACTTTACACTGAAAAGCAAGGTCCACCAGATGTCCTGCAGTAGGGGAGGGGCGAGGCAGAGAACATTCCCTCCAGACCCACAGGTTGTCTGCAAAGCAAGGCCACCAAAAGGGGGTTAAATAAATGTTCACTTTGTTCTGTTATATTTCTTGGATCATGGATTCTTTGAAAAATGGACAATAGTATGATTGAGAAACTGTTTCCCCAAATCCCACCCAAGAATGAAGGCTAGTGTGATGTTACATTTGAATAACAAAAAATGGAGATTTTCTTAACTTAAGGTAGTTATGATGATAAACCTGACTCACAATTCAAGGAAACTCATTACAATCTGCTGTTAAATTTTAATTCCCTCCTTTTCTCAAGAGAGTAAATTTAGTGTTAAATTAAGAAACTTACCAGGTGAGAGTTGGGAGTTATGATTTGAGAGTTTAAATGTTTAGAATTATGAGAGTTAAAATTGAAGTTAGATTTAAGAGAGCTAAATTGGAAGTTTAGTTAGAATCTAGTTTGAAGTCAAATTTTAAAGCTGATATTATTATTCTTTTATTTATTCTTTTTAATTTTCACCTGAGACTTCTGTTGTCACTTCCAGTTGGCGCAACTGGCTCTTTGTTATCATAAGCGTGATTGTCAGAAAGGAAGGGCAGAGCAGGAACATTGTGGCACTCAGGCGTCTTCGGGCCCTCTTCCTCCTTCCTTTCCCAGCCCCAGGAGTCCCCATCACCACCTCTTTAGTCTGACCCACGGGAACATTTGTTATACAAACACTCCACCATCTGTCGTGCTCGGAGTCTCCCGTGGAAGAACAGAGACAGGTGTCACTGTAACTTAGTGAGGAGACATGTCAAGAGGAGGACTTGGGGAAGCGCGCAGTGTTTTGAGTTTTACTCATCATCGGCCTACGGAGCTGGGCCCTGTGTAGACCTCTGTGGTCTTCGTGCTTGGTACCGGATGCCTTTGAACACTCGGGCTGTCGTTTCACTTGCAGATGAAACAGGCAGCGCAGTATAAATCCGTCAGTGGGATGCGTCGTGGACGTGTTGCAGGTTTGCAGTCCCCGCACAGGCTGCCAGGCTAGCCTCCGCAGCAGAAGCGCCTCTCTTAACCTATTGTTTTGGAGGTGTTGCGTTGCAAACAGTAGAGCTGCGAGAATTGTTCCTGTTGGCAGATGAGGCATGCGATTTTTTTTTTTTTTTTTTTTGGCCTTATTAAACTCCTGGGAAGAATGAGTTATTTGGTAGAATTGGTTTCAGTGGAAATTGTGTGATTATGTGCTAATGCAATTCTAGTTCTTTTCTTTGTGGGTATATTATGGGTATTTCTGAGAGATATGTGCTTTCCCTAAAAAGGAAAGGTTGGTGGTTAGCTAATCTTTCAGTAAGTATAATGAGCCTCTATTTATACTACTACCGATGAAAATTTACGCTTTTAAAGTTTTCAAAGTTCTTCATGACAGATGCTTTATTACCTTGTGTGGGGCAGAACAACACAGAGGTTCTGTGCTCTGGAACCAGAAATGCCAGGGCTCCGCTGGCGTTTAGTAGCTGTGTGACCTAGGGCAAGTTGTCTAACATCTCTGATCCTCAGTTTCCTTAACTGTAAAAGGGAGATAATGATAATGTCTGACTTCATAAGATTGTTTTGAGGATCATAAGAATTAAGGGAGGTAAAGGATTTATCATAGGCCCTGGCATGTGGTATGCCTCAATAAATGTCAGCTGTTAGGATATCATTACTAAGTCTATATCAATATTATTATATGCTCAATATGATGTGAAGTAGGTTCAGTGCTGAGACTATTTCCTTATTTTAAAGATGAGGTAACGGACGCTTGAAGGGGAAAAGTGGCTTGCTCAAGATCTAGGATCCAGTGAGAAGCAGAGTGGAGCAGGAGCTCAGACCTATGACATCTTATGTACCAAGGAAATTGTTTGCTGAGTTGGCCTGAATCCACTCGCCCAGGCTGCTTTCTATAGCCTTGGTCCCCTATCAGAATGTGGCTAATAAGCTCAGCTCCCAGTACGGGCTCTTAAATCAGAACATTTCCTCCTCAGTGGTAGAAGACAATGGCGTCTGAAAGTCTCCTTTAGCGAGAAGGCGCTTTCTCTCAAATAGCTTTGTGAACTGGGAAATTAGAGAGGCTTTTTGCAAGCTAGTGTTTGAGATGTCATAAATTTCCCCATCCCCAGATTGCAGAAACACCTCTCTAATTAAAAACACATTCCACATTCACATTTACATTGTTTTAAACTATTCATTCCACTGTTATAACACAGTCTGCAGATAACAGTTTTATCTTTTTAAAAATTATTAATTACTGGCCTAAAAGAACATTTGATGAACAGCAGCAGCCATTATCAGTCACCTTCTTTGTAGAGTGGTGTTCTAATCTCCAGATTAAGGGACTCCACAAGACTCAGTATCTGTCTTCCAGGGGTTTGCAATCCTGTGGGAAGGACAGGAAACTTCCTTATATAACCAAACCACCAGGTAATAACATATGGTAAGGACCAAGCAGGGAGTTGAAGGTGACTCGTAAACACTGTGGATTAGGGTGCTTGAGGAGGTTTCCTCCATGCAAGAGAACTCATGAAGTTCTCCACTAGTGAAGTTGTTCTACAAAGAAAGGGGAGGGGAATAACCTTAGCAATAGAGGCTGGAGCCACGAGTCGGATTAAACATGGTGTTCTGTTTGTTTGTTTTTAGTTTTCAGCAAATCATCATTTCATTAAAAATTTGGACTTCTTGGGGGTAGAGTCATTAAATTCATTCTTTGAAGAATAATGCCATCAGCTAACAGGCTTGAATACAGCTGGTGCTTGTGTGGTAGATCCATCTGTCAGGGTCTTTGCTTGCATCCAGAAACATTATTAGTCCTGTTGTCCTATTTGGGGACTGGGTCTTTATGCTGACCCCATTGCAAAATTATGATGGTGAATTTCACTTGTCATGATTTGGCTTATCTCTAGTCTATGAGTAAGTTGCATGACAGTGTCTGTTGCACAGGTAATAGCTGTGTCATGTGCCTCATTCCTGCTGTGTTGTGCACAAAATACGACAAAACCACTTGGAAGAGCAAGAGAATGGAGAGGCACAAAGCAGTGCATTTTGTGTAAAATTTCAAACCAGCATTTAATAAAAAATCTCATACTCTGAGTTCAGGGATTTGAAATATTATTTTTTACCTTTGGTTTTGATCATTGGCAATTTGGTCCAATCTTTGGGAATAATGGCTTTGAAACAGTTTCCTGAAAGTCCTGATGCAGTATTAGTAGAATTTTAAAAGAAGCACTAGTATGGAAATAATTTGGTTTTAGTGGAGATGATACCCATCAATCCAAAGGAAATGCTTTAAAAATTTATTTCACATTAGTATTTCTTTAAATTAAAATTGGCATCCCACCCCCTGAGCCTGGGGAAGCTTAATTATGAAAGTAATTCTTAAACGTACAACATTCGGAAAACAGGATTTAAGTCTTTCAGGATAGATATATGTCTTAAACCTGTGGGATCTTGATGGCAGGTCTGTTCTCATTTGCTTGGCTTCAAACTAAGTGTGGAATGAATAACAGAATCAATTTATGATGGAGAAGAGTAAGGGGAAAAAGCTGTGGACTCTGAACTCAGTGATCTGTGGTCTTATCCTATACTGACTAATTTTGTGTCCTTGGACAAATCTTTCTTTTCTCTCTCCCTCTGCTTCCCTATTCTTCCTTTCCACCAACACCCACCCACCCCCTTCATTTCTTCTTCTTTGCATATGCTATAGGACTTTTTCAGTTGTAAGTGACAAAAAATGTAAACTGGCTAAAGTGAAAGGAGAATTTGTTGGGTAATATAATTAAAGAGTCCACGGGAAGTTCTAATTTCAGGTATGACTTGATCCAGGTACTCAGTTCCCTCAGGACCCAGCATCTCCGTGTCCCCCCGGTGTTCCTCTTTCTCTGCACTAGGTGAAGTAAGGGACGACATGAGCGTGGGTGTGGAGGTGGCAGTAGTGAGTTGAATATCTTGTCTGGCATATGGATGTATAAAAAGGATCGGAGAGTGAGGGCCTGATGAGCAAGTTGGAGTGTGATCATAAGGAAGCTCAAGAACCTCTGAATTCACTTCAGAAGAATTTGGGACCCATTGAAGAAAAGAGAAAGGGACTGAAATGAAAAGAAAGATATTTCCTGATACCAGTGAATAGGATGAGACCTAAGACTAGGATACTAATGTGTCTGTCTGCTTGAGAGTATAATAAGAGTCAGACTGAGGCAATGTGAATTTAGAAGAAACTGGTAAATGAGTTCAATGCAAGAGCCCGTAATCTATAAGATTGTGGAAGAATCTAATAGAATCTAGATTTCTTATAAGGATCATTTTTGTTGTAGGTCAAATCAAGTCAAACACACAATGTTAATACTGGGTGAAGTATCTCTCCACCTAGAGAAGGTCCTCATCCGTTTTCTAAATACCAATGTATCATTGAATCTATTTGGTTTTGGGTTTTACCCTGTAAGTTTAAATTCAGAAAGGCCATGATCTTCTGTTTGTAAAATCTGACAAAGCTATAAAATGTTATTCATTCATTCATTCATTTAGTATTTACTGAGCACCTACTAAATAGCACCTGCTGTCACATATAGCTTGCTACTTCATATATACAGTTAAATAAAACAGATGTGGTCCCAACTTCATGGAGCTTATAGTCTGCCAGAGTCTGTCAATAAATCAATTTTATTTAAAGTAGCTAATCTTGATTTTCGAAGTTTGAATTCATAGCAGGATCATTTCTAGGAAAGATAACTAGACTACGTAATCAGTAACTCTATTCAATTCCAAATTCCTTATTAATACTACTATATGTTTTTAAATTTTTCATAAAAAATTATTTACTGGAATCTTTTCTTCTTGATTTATGACAAAAGCTCTATGATGACTATTTTTTAAATGACTTAATATGCGCGCAGTCTTGCCACTGCTCTAACCTGCCGAGAGATCAGTTAAGTGTCATTTGTTAAACCGTTTGGACAATAAAAAGCCTTCCATTGTTTTTCCGCAAGTGTCCCTTGAGCCGTATAGCACCACTCTAGTTCCCTGTTTGTGTTGCTCTATCTGCTTTTGGCTGGTCTGAGTTATTATTAATTATTTCCAAGAGTTTATTAACCAAGAGTTATCACCATGTGGCAATGGTAGGGTTCACAGAGATAAAATGCTCTAATTAGGGAGCAAAGTAGAGGGGTAAGCAGTTTTTAAAGTGGCTGGGTAGCTGGTAAGGGGGAGCTGGTTCCCCTCTGTGCTTGCATACAATTTCAAACGCTGACTGCT
This sequence comes from Cabassous unicinctus, assembly GCA_029593785.1. Taxonomy (NCBI): domain Eukaryota; kingdom Metazoa; phylum Chordata; class Mammalia; order Cingulata; family Chlamyphoridae; genus Cabassous; species Cabassous unicinctus. Next base: position 10,497 of record JAQZBX010046311.1, on the reverse strand, counting down.
CGCTTAATTTGGAACAATATACTTTCTCTAAATGTATTTTAAGATTTCACAGGCATCCATTTATTAGCCGATTTAATAAACTAGGAACTGATGAAAATCCACGGGAAATAGAATTAGAATCCATTTTGATTGAATCATCCAAGGGGCTTGGCACCTCCAGCATTCATAGCTTCCCTCTCTCCCTCATGATGCCAAATAGCTCTGTGAGAGCAAATGGGCGGAAATAGCGTTTGGGGTTTTTTTATAGCTTCTTTTCTGACTACAAAGACAGCATTTGTTCCTTGTAGATATTTTGGAAAACACAGAAAAATATAAAGAAAGAAATTGAAATCATCCACAGTTATATTTTAGTGGTTGTCTTTTAAAAAGTTATCGCAGAAAGAAGCCATTATAAAGTGTGGGGGTTTCCTATTATTTCCTGCTGACAGTTAAAAACAGCAACAAGTATATGAAGACAGCTCTTTGCTGAGGTCATCCTACCTGTCCATTTCCTGACCCTTCTGGCTCTTCCTTCTGCATTGTTCTGGACAGACAAATTCTCTATCCTGGAAACCCTGCTAATGGAAAGAAAACCTCTGTTGTCTATCTGCCTCTCTCTCTCTCTCTCTCTGATATCTGGGGAGAACAAAATGTTATTTTGATGTAATGGTATCTGAGAAGTTGAACACAATTTCATTAAAATAAAATTGTGTGAAAACTAAGAGGGGAGGAGAGCAAGGCTGGCAGGTAGGAAATGCCATGTTCCCCGAGAATGACTCCGAGGCCTCCAAAGACACCAAGCTCTGTGCAGATGTACTTCTTGTTGAATGGACACAATGAGGTCTCACTTGCTTCCTTTTATTTAACTATGAACTATGGAATATAATTATTCTGCAAAATAGAAAGTTCTTTATGCCATGTTTTGATATCTCAGATGCCAACAAGCCCAGTCTTGCGACCTGCGGTGCCATGGTGAGGCAGTATTTAAAAAGACACTTATCTCCCTTGGTCACCTGTGAAATACCTCACTGATGGAGTAAATGTTAACCTGAGTATGAGAAAGGGGAGTCTCTTGCTTCATTTCCCAGGCACTGGCCGAGGCTTGACATCAAAGTCATTTGTGTGGGAAGTCAGCCAGTGCATCCTGGTGTAGCTAAGCTGACCTAGGATGAAGGCTGACCACCCTATTCTCAAAGGTTGCCAGGGGATCAGGGTTTATGATTCTTTCCTGCAGTAACACCATCTGCTAGGCTGTGGGAAGAAGTGGCCTGACCTAGAATGAAAATGTCTGCTTTTCCAAAATGGAAGCCACTAGAAAGCAGAGAAAATCACCATGAATCTGTTTTTTCATATTCTTAGATACTTCAGATCCACTCACCTGCCCAGAACCTCCATAAATCTGGAGTCTAAAGGCCTAAGGTTGGGGACCTTCTCCACCACCTCCCACTTCAAGCAGCCTCCCAAAACGAGGGCAATCTAGAGAATGCTTAGAGTATCATTTGTAACCATTGGCCTTAAATTATCCATGTAACCAGCATAGCCGGGAGGATCTGTCTCAAAGTAGCTCCCTAAATACCTGGTCCTTTGCTTTCAGGACCTTACCCCTGTTCCCTCCTGCTCTGGGACCTAACCGTATACCATTCCCTCATCTTTGAATGTTTGTCCTGTGCCTGCTTGGTTAACCTCTACTTATGCTGAAGATCTTGGCTGAAGTACCAGCCAAGTATTTGCTCTTTATTTCATTATCTCTATCTCAGTTTGAAACCCCCACATGTCTTTGATTATTTGATTAAAATCCATCTTCTCCAATAGACTGTAAGCTCATGAGAACAAGGACTTTGATTATCCCCACTACTTAGCGTAGCACCTGAGGGAATATACAGATGGATGGATGGATGAATGGATGGATGGATGAAAGACATGCTATGATTATAACATGTAGATAAGAATTTATTTTAAAAAGAACTTTCCTGCATTTCTGCTTTATTTGATCATTTTATATATGAACCAACAATAGATATCAGGACATAAGGGGTAGAAAAATTACTAAAGTATGTGAGTGTGTGTGTGTGTGTGGGGGGGGAGTTATAATTCAAGAAGCTTCTTAATTTTTTCATCTTAGTTTTAAATGATAAAGTCAGACATGTTCTCAAACTGTCTGCATTTTTATCAATGTAACCTTCAAATTTTCAGCACCAAAGAGGACCTGCAGGATCTCTGGTTTGGTATTAGAGGCTACCTGATAATTTCATATTTTTCTCTCCTTTCAGATTTCTAGAAAGAGTCAGAGCCTCACATCTTGTTATTTGTAAAACTCATACCCAGTTCTCTTATACTTCCCAATGACAAAAGAGCAAGACTCCTGCAGTCAGATATTCCTCCAAGAATCTACATGAAGCATTGTTCTGTTGCAAGTCAGGTTACAACTCGCTCTCCCTTTCAAAATGCATTTCAAGTTATCTTATTAAAATGCACCATAAGGCTTCTTTGTACAGAAAGTAGAACAATAGAACTTTAGATGGGACAGACATCTCTAGTACCCCAAATTTTTCATTTTCCTTGAAATATCCCTTCACTTTGAAAAACGTAAGTAGGTCATGGAGAGAAATACCTGATGTGAATTTCTTCTAATAGCCTCAAACTCTTCTTTTAAATTACTACAAAAGCAATTCAGCATTTTTAGTGCCAGATTGATGAAAAAAAAAGTGCATATTAAGCTTTCCTTATTAATTAAAGGCCATGAGGAAAGAGTTATCCTAGCTCAACTTTATGAAAACAAATAATGCTTGGAGATGATCTTGTGGTATAAAAACTGGGTAATGTGTGTTAATACAGTTTTCATTCATGTCAGATATCATTGCTGTGGAAATGTTAAAACAACTAATTACTGGTGGGCTGAAAGAAAAAGAAGTGCCACAAGATTTTGAATGTTATTTCAAGTTAGACTTGGAAAACCGTTCAAAAAAACCCTCCAGAGAAACAATTTTGCTTTTGCCCCATGAGACAAGCAAGATGAACTAATAGATCATCCTCGGCTCTAATTCTTAACTTTGTTCACAGCCAAACTCATTTACACCAGGTGAGTGATGATCTAGGTCACCACAAGAAGGATCTGGTATGAGGAACTTTTATGGGGTTTCAGAAAAAAAACGTATAGATATTGGACTACTTTCTCATACCCGGAGTCCTCTGGTCTCTGAGGGAAATCAAAGCACAGATGGGTTATATGGCAAAGGGAATGATTCTTTGTAAAGTAACAGAAGAAGAAAAATGGGTGTGGGGCAGAAAATGGTCTTTGGAATTTTAATCCCTCTTTTTACATTTAGTGCTTTCTGACCATCCTTCCGAAGGCAGAGTGCCCTTGCGTTTTGTTTGGAGAATTTCTTTCTACTGGGAACTTCTCCATTATCTTAAGGATGTGGGCATATTTTGTTCTTTTGCTTCTGGAAAGAATGATTCTGTCTAAGTTTTCTCAGTAAGGTTAGCTGACATGATTTCAGGGAGGGGAAGTCATAAACTATGAACCCTTAATTGGAAGTTTTTTTGGTTTTGTATTGTTCTGCATCGCAGTGGAATGGACCTTTTATTCCTTGAAATATACGAGAAGCAATGGAAGAGGTGCTTGTTTTCAAAGTTTCTTTTCTTTCCTTTTTTTTTTTGTGTGAAGTGTCAGATAGCTATGTGATGTTGAGAGGCAAGGCTGTATACATTTATCATGGATGTCAAAGAGGCTATATCTTGAGTTCCAGCTCTGGAAGCTCAGTCATGGTTTTCTAGTGTTGAGAAGGATTCTGAGTCTCCATCTAGGCTCAGTGGGGTAGTGAGCTGTGACCAATTAATGATATTTCTTAAGGTGATATCCAACATATGTTTTCTTACCCTACTATAGGCTATGCCAGACTCATCCCAGTTTCCACAGACACTTTCTTTTATACTGTAATTTTAATAGTCTTTAATCAAATAAACTGGAGTCCTCACTGCTAAACATCACTTGTGAAGGCTGACTCATTGCCTGAGATGGAAATTGCCAAGTGGTAAGGATAATCAGAACAGAATAAATTACCTTTTAACAAATTCTAAATTATCATCATAGGTATTCAGGGCACAATCTAAAATTGCTTTACTTGTTTGTAGGTTTTCCAGAATAGATTTAATTGGTCCTCTTATTCAAACTGCATATTTTGTTACTTTCTATAAAGTGAAATGGTTTATTTAAAGTAACACCTGATGATACTCTTAAGATTTTACAAACAATCCCTTGTGTCTAGAGTTTTGGCAAACATTGTGCTTTACCTGGCCAGTGTAGATAAAATGGAATTCTATACCATTTGGAAGGCAAAGTACTTTGTGTTTGAAATGGAGATCAGTTGATTTCTGCAGAGCAGATGTGAAGTCACCGATGCCAGTTCAGTCCCCAGGTGGGCAAATTAACTTTAGTGCTTTCCATATCCAGAAGCTGCACACCCCACTCAGCTGTCAGTTAGAGCAGACAACTCTGTGTTGCCTCTGGGCGCAAGCCACTACAGGGCAGATGTCCCCAAAGGGTCTTGTAAGCAAAATTTTTCTCACTGTCCTGTAATGGAAACTTCCAATACTTGTCTGCTTGCTTCACTTCCTGATCAAGTTCATTACTAGATCCTAGACCTCTGCATACTTGGATTGGTGATGGGGAATGCCTGATATTGATGGATCTGCTACTACTCTTAAGTCTACAAGCTATACTTGAAGCTCGTTTAGTGAACATGATTATGACATGTAGCCTATGGAAGCTGCCTCTGCCCAGCCCAGTTGTGCTGGTTATTAAATAAAACTATAATCTTTGTTCCATTCTTCAATGTCTTCCCAGCACCTACACATACTAGGAGCTTGAAAAGTTTTGCTGAATGCATGAACACATGTTCTCATAAATGTGGATTCCTTCTAGTAATAAAATCTGCGTACCTTGATTATATCCTTTGGGACTCACCATTCCTTCACATGCCAAGGGCATTCTCTTACAAGTGCCTTCTACTCCCAGCTTCAGGGCTTTTCTTACCAATGCAGGGAAAAGGGCTAAAGTGCTGGGGAAGTAATGACTCTAGGAGCAACCCTCAGCCAATGACAAGTGGGAGTTGGAGGATAAAGCCTCCAACTTCCTTGCCCTCAGCTGAGAAAAGTCTGACATGTGTTTCATGCTGTTTTCCAGAGGTCCCCATTGAGTAGTGAGACTGAGCCCCAGTTGCTCACATGAGTGACCTGTTTATGAATACACATTGTGGTAGTTTTCTTCCTCCCAGTCTTATTTCTACCACATCCCTGATGGCGTTTCCCTGGGAACATCTCTCAAATAATCTATCTGCACTCAAATTCTTGGCTCAGGGTCTGCTCTGGGGGGGGGGGGTGGGCGCGGAGGGAATCCAGTTTAAGCCACTAATAGTAAAGTAATAAGAGCAAGAATGAGAGTTCCGCATATCTGCCCCTACAATTGGGAAACCAATTTGGTATAGCACGCTGGTGTTTATCTGAGGAGTTTCAACTTAGTATATTAGGGGTAGCATGCTACTTCAAAAAAGGCAAAAGACTTGTTCACTCAGAAGTCATGTGGTATTGCCAGCCCCCAAGGATTCTAATCCATCGTATACTTGGTTCATCAGAATTCATAAGCATGTGTCTTATGCCCTGTCAGTCCAATTCATGGGGGCTGTTGTTTCTGTCTGCCCATCCCACCATCCTCCCTTGTAGCCAGAGAAGTTATGGTAACCCAGTCCCCTCTGGCCACAGGAATGATATAGGAATGGACATTGACCCAAGTCAGGCCCATCTCTTCACTTATTTCAGACTTTCTGGTTCTGCTGGGGAAATCCTTCCATTCCTCTATGGTTATGAGGCTGAAGAAAAGGCCACCTGGAAGCTGCCCAAAGACGTGTTCTCCTGCCACACTGTCATCTTCACGCAGAGAGGATAAAACTAACCCCCAGAGAGGGAGAGGCCTGGGTCAGCTCTGTCTGGCCATTCTTTAGGTGTGTCTATATGAGTTAATAAACACACACCCGTTTTTGTCAAAAAGAATCCTAATACCTGACGCATAGGACTTCATCTATTACCTTTCCCTTGCTATTGGCTCTAATTTACTAATAGAACACTCGGGATTTGGTCATTATGCCAGTAGTGTATAGACGTTATTGGGATATTTAAGAATCACAGTTCTGAAACAGCAGATGTCATTGTCTAGAACCCTTCTATGTGTATTGGCACCTAATAAACATGACTGTTTGAAGCAATAACTACATTGTTTTAATAGATCAGTAGTCAGCCACAGCACTTTCCACGCCAGAAGCTCCTCCCATCCTCCAAGAACTGGTCCACACTGGAAATGGAGCACAGAACAGTAAAAGCAGATTAAAGAAGCAAAACTCATTCTGAAATATTGCTACAGCAAAATAGGTTAATTGGTGATAGACTTCGCTTTAGCCAGATTGGTTTAATTCTAATTCAGTAGTCTGTTGAAGTACTATGGAGCCTTCATCCTATTTCCCTTGGATACTGCTCATAAAACAGTTTATTATTTTTTCTCTCCTGTGATCCCACTTTACACCTGAATCTCAAAGATTTATTGTGGGCTCTTTTGGTTCCTCAAAAGCTACAAAGACAAAATGTCCATCGCTTTATTTCGTTTAAACAATGATCTTCAGGGAAAGTTATTTTGTGTGCATTTAAATATTCTAATAGGATTTTTAAAAACCATCTTCTTTGCCCTCCCCTTTACAAGCTAAGGCAGTGCTTGAGAAAAGAAACCCACACATCACTATTTATTCAGCTAATGTAATGTGAAGAGCTCTGTTTGAATAGTCTATTTATCTCTTCATGTTGTCACTAGAGAGAAGTAAGAACCAGCCAGTGTTCAGCATTTGAAGAACCTGTTCAGAAAGGAATGAAGTCAACTGGCTTTTAATAGCAGATCAATAGTGGGGTTTTTTGCTGATCCTGGCAAGAATGTAAACTGATAGATTGGACTCCTTGAATCCTCTGGGATTTTATTGCTCCCTATCATAAAATATGATCAAAATTAATCACATCAGGCTTTTTCTTGAGTTCCAGAAAATGATTAATGTCAATTTCAGAGCTGAAGTTCTTTTGAGTTCATTTAAGGTTATTTTAGCATATTTGGGTCATTTCATATTAAATGTTTTATGTTTGTTTAACTTCTGTATTTGTCATTTATCATTCCAGAAACTCCATGAGAAGTGTCATTATCCAGGGCATCACTTTGCCTTTATGTGCGGGGCACTTAGATATGTATGTTCCTTCCTCTGGAATTGAGGAAATGTGGCCCAAACGCAAGGTGTTGGGGTGCTCTCTGTAGGTTAGATGGCACCAGCCAGGCTCTGCCGCTGTGAGAATCTGCTTGTAATGAAGAAATTGTTCAGGTCTCCCCTGATGGCCTACTTACATGTAACTGGAAATCAGGGAGTACAGTTCAAGGACGTAGATTTGTCACAGTAGCAATAGCCTGTTTCATACGTACTTCAACATAGTTGCCTTATGTTGACTTAGCCAAGTAATCAGCTGGAAGCATAGGGATTTTCCTAAAACTTAGAACAAAGTTCAGTATAGGTCAACATTAGGTCCTCTTTTATATGGGACCATTCCACCTATGAAAATTTTAATCCTTTGGGATGAAATAAAAAACACTGATTTGGATTCAAGCATAATCTAACGGATAGTGTTCTGCTAAACTCCACTCCCGGAAGTTGCTCTAAGAAATTTTTATTTCCTTGCGGTAAAGAAATCGACTTTACTTTGCTTATCTAAACATTTCCCAAACATTTTAAAACATGAACCGGCTGCTTTTTTGTTGGTGGTGGAATTTTTTTGTGGTTTTTGCAGAACAGCGATTAAAATTCTGCAGATGCTTTTGTCTATAGATAGTCTTAGATAATATAACTACAAAGATTTTTAAGAGAAACTAGTGTTATTTTCAAAAGGGGGGTCATACATCATAATTTCAGGTTTATGCTTAGGATTATACTTAGTTTGAGCATGCACTGGAAATTATGATAAGCAGCCATTTTTATTTTGAAAATTTTAAAAGAGTTATTCTCTTTTTAAAACAGAATCAATGTATTCCATTCCTCTGCTTAAAACCCTCTAATGGTGCCCCTTGTTGGTTAGGATAAGACACACCTTCTGAATCATGCCCAGCCCCTGCGTCTCTCTCTGCTCTCATCTCATTCTCCCTTGAACACACAAGTTCCTTTTCTTCTCCTAATCACTTGAGAATCTTTCTACCTGGAATTCCCTTGCACCACATTTTTTTTTTTTAATTATTAGGACTGGGTTAGATAATCTTGGAAATCCATTTCAGCTTCAAAATGCTGTGGTTATATAATTTCTTGGGTAATTTTTGTTAGCAACAGTCATACCTCACATTTGTTTTGTTTTGTTTTACAGTGGTAAAATACACACTTAATATAAAAATTGCATTATAACCATTTTTAAGTGTCCAATTCAGTGCATTAAGTGCATTCAAAGTGTTGTAGGTCCATCACAATTATCTATTTTCAAAAATTTTCATCACCGCAAGTAGGAAATCTATGTCCATTAAGCAATAATTCCCAATTCCCTCTTTCCTGAGTTGTACCAGAATTTTATACAGGGCTGCCAAACCTAGATTCCTAGCCTGACCCCCACAATCCATCCATAAAGCTTCAATTCCTGCTCGAAGCGCTTCTCCAGCACCTTTCTGATGGTCCTCGGCTACGACTTGGATACCCAGCAGTGGCGGCAAAGGACTCCTGGCCGCCTTGTGGCAGCAAGCTGAACTTGACCAATACTCCACACTGAACCTGAGTGATTCCTGAGCTGCCTGCCAGCTTGGCAGTTCAGGGAGCTTCATGGCAACCTGGAGCCCCTTCTCTGCTCTCGGCTCCAGTCTGCTGACATACACGAACCTCCTAAAAACACAATACAGACTGTGGAATTAAGGCTCATTTTTTTTTTTTTTTAAAAAAAGAACAAACAAACAAAAAAACTCACTAAAGCAGAGAGGCATCAAACATTTGGGAATCTAATAAAGCTAAAACTCCATTCCCAAATGAACTACACAGTTACACACTTTTGTGTGCTATTTCTGGGAGTTCAAGGATCCATTCAGGGACTTCAGTTAGCTACCCTGGCCTGAAATGACAGCTCTGCACAGTTTAGCAAAGAAGGGGAATTAACACTTGGGCCAGTGTCTCAGTGTGCAGCCATCACCAGTAGCTAAGAAGATCGGTTAATTTAACGAATTGGTTTTAGTTTCTTCAGGCAGTGTCAAAGGCATCCTGTAACAGGGAGGGTAGGCGGAAAGAGCAATGTAAGCTTAAGTGGTGGTTTAGAATATCTTCTCACTGGAGAAAGAAAATTTACAAAAGATTCAAATTTGTTAAATTAGGAAGAAGAGTCAATATGGTGTATTTGCCATCTGTCAGACACATTAAGTCTTCTCTGTCAAATAGTGTTGTCAGACGACCTTAATATGTCGGGAAGGACTGGAGGCGAGCCGCTGCTTCTTCCTGCAAAGTTAGTTGAGCCTTCCATTAAGAAAGTGCTGCATTTAATTCTCATTTTGCTACAGCTCTTTATGAGGGAGGAGGGTAGCACTCATTTTTACAGCTTTTCTCTTGTTGAAAACATGTTCTCCTGTCACATGGGTTTCCTCACCTATGGGCAGGTTGGACATATAAGTTGCCAATCCATTTTTCAGTCGTGCAAAAAGCACCACAGAACTCATCTTGGTCTAGAGTTTCAACATACCCCACTGACCTGGAATCGTCTATGAAGCCCTGCAAATCCTAAATGGGCTTCACCTGCACTTTCTTACCTCTGCCTGAGATTTTTATTTAGGAAGGATTTTGGTATCCACAGAAAACAAAATGACTCCAAGGGATTCTCCAAAATATTTTATTCCCTTAGCTTGCATTTTGCAAAATGCTTTTCTCTCCCAACACTATCAAGTAATTTATAAGGTCTCCATTGTAAACATTTTCGACTGAACATCTTGTTTTCCGTGAATCTTGGAAATAGAAACATGTGCAAAATATGTGATAAAAATGCAATGAGGGAAATGCTAAGTTATAAAAAGTGTCTCTGGCTTTGATAAGTTAGGTGCTAATGCATGTAACTGCACAATCTGTGAATCGAAAATGCTGCCTCACCTCCATGGTTCTGCAGGTCCAAAATCAAGGTCTTCCTTGGTGCTTTGGGGAGGAGAAGAGCCTGGGTGGGTCCTGGCTCTGGGGTACCTCAGCCTGAATGTGACATATTTAGTCACGCATGTCAAAATATGGCTTTAGATGTTTAATGAGAAACCTAAATATCAGAAAGAGCAACACCCCAACCACTGTGGAATCGTTTGGATACATCTGTATGCTCAATTCCTAACCCTCCAGATAAGGAAGGAAATAATTCAGTCAGTCGTCTGAGTATTAGGTTTATATTTGCTTCTTACCACCCCTGTACCCATAATTTGGAAACTTGACTCAATTTTTTTTTTTTTTT
>JAQZBX010046310.1:0-20810 GCA_029593785.1 Cabassous unicinctus | reverse complement strand
TCTACTCTTAATAATAATGGTAATCTATTTAGCATCTACTCTATGCCTAGCCCACATGTCTTACTAGCATGACCTGATGTCATTTTAACAACAGCCAAAATGCGGTCAATATTAGCATTTGCATTTTCACAGGTGAGGGAATGGGTTCAGGGAATTAGCAATGAGGAGGTGGTGGCAGAACCCAAAGCCTGGTCAGCCTGACTACAAAACCGTGCTCGTTCCACCAGGATGCATTTCTTTAAGGCTGGGGTTCCCAACTTCAGCTGCCTGGGAAAATCCCTGGGAAAGTTTTAAAAAATAACCAATGCCTGGGCCCCTTTTCGGGCTCGTCATCTATAGGTATTTTGAAGCCCCTCATGGGGATTTTGTTTTAATTGAGGTGAGATTCACAAAACATAAAAGTAACCATTTAAAGTGTAGTCAGTGCCAGGTGGTACATGCACAGGGCTGCATGACGACCACCTCTGTCAAGGTCCCTGTGGTGGACTGAATGGCTGACCGTGTCCACACGGTCGTGGTATTGGTCCGCATCTGGTGGGTGTGGACCCCCTGCAACTTAGATCTCTTCCAAATGGTACTTCAGTGAAGGTGTGGCCCAAGTGAATCAGGTTAGACTTTAACCCAGATTTCTGGAGTCCTTTGTAAGTGGAGTGAAAGACGGAGAGAGAAGCCACAGGGAGCTTCCAGAAGCAGGAAGTCAAGGGAGTCCAGACGTGAAAGGAGAAGACACGTCACATGCATTGCCAGTGACAGACAAGCCAAGAAACCCCAAAGACTGCCAGCCAGCCAGCAGACACCGACCCCGGAGGAAGCCCGCCTCCCAGCTTCTGAAACAGCGAGCCAGTAGGTTCCAGCCGTCAAGCCACCCCATTGCATGGAATTTGTTTCAGCAGCTGAGAAACTAAAACAACGGGCAAAGGAAACCTGGTGCCCAGTAAGCAGTCACTGCCTTTCCTCCTATAATCTGCTTTATGTCCCTGTGGATTTACCTATTCTGGATGCTTGATAGAAATGGAATCGTACAATATGTGACCTTTTGTGTCTTGTACTTCTTTCACGTAGCCTAACATTTTCAAAGTTCATCCACGTTAGAGCAGCTGTCAGTGCTGCATTCCTTTCTACGGCTGGGTAGTGCAATCCAGACTGAGAATTGCAACCAGCTTCTAACCCTCATAACCACCAGGCGAGGTTTGGGGGTGCAGGTTTGTATTTTCATCTTGATGGGTACAAAATTGAGGGCATGTGATGTGTCCAAAGTCTACTCTCGTTCCAAGCCAGTGGTATTTTCACTACACCATCCTTCCTTGACCATGCTCAACAAATAAACCTTTTCTGTAATGGGGGGTTTTCCCTCTGTTTTTGTTCCAGTACACCCCCATAAAGCTCAGAAAGGCCCTCTGGGGACTCAGCAATGTACGGGTTGGGGCTGAGGACTGAGCTAGATGTCTTGACACTTTCATGCCTTAGCAGCTGGACTGCTTTCCCTGATGGAGACTTAGAAGCACTTGAGAGTGGCGGTCTCAGTCACTTCAGGAAGTTCAACCCCCATCTTTCGTTCATTCATTCATTCATTCCACAATACTGAGCAAGTGACTCTTTCTGTGTGCCAGGAACTACGCTACCATCTGGGGATAGAGAGGTGAACAAGAGAAACATGGGTCATGCCTCTGGGGAGTCATCAGAAATCAAGCGAAAAGGTATAACAAGTGGTTAATTGTCAACTTGAGAGAGTGATGCTACAAAGGAGATGGACAGGAAAGGAGATGGACGGAGTCCGTGAAAGGCTGTAACAGGGACCTGGCCTTGTCACGGGCTTGGGGCAGTGCTTTTCCACCTTTCAATCCCCAGGGATCTTGTTAGCACAAAGATTCTGATGCAGAAGTTTGGGGGTGGGGGCTGAGATTCTGCATTATAACAAGCTTGCAGGTGATGCCAAGGCTGCTAGTGCGTGGACCACGTTTAATGTGACTATGGTCCATGCTCAGTGGCAGAGCCCCAAGATGCGTTTATCAATTGCCATGAATGTGTCACATTAATGAAGGCTGTTCATGTGGGAGGGTGTGGGAGGTATGGGGAGAGGGGCATATGGGAATCCCTATAGTTTTTGTGTAACATTTATGTTATCTAAGTATCTTTTTAAAAAATTTTTTTAAATTATTAAAAATAAATAAATGACTTATAAAGCATTTCTAACTCTAGCTTAAAAATGTTTTGATGCCTAATTAAAAATAAAATAAATATCTATTATGTAAATTTTTATAGTATATTATGACTATAAGAAATAAAGTTAAATTTTTACAGTCAAAAAAAAAAGAAGTTACTGTGAGTTGAGCCCTGAGGAATGGGTAACAGGGAACCAGGCAAAGCCTTCCCTTCTGGACGGACCCATTCCTCACTGCAGCTGGTAGGAAAAGCCCTTCTCTGGCCTGCATCTCAGTCCTGGACCCTGGCCGGGCAAACGCTGATGGAGAAATGGTTAGAGCTTTAGCAGCAGGGTGGGCAGGCAAGAGGGAAATGGGCTTGCCATCTTTTTGCAAATGTTTCATAAAGTCCTTGGGCTCAGATGCTCCAGAGTCATGAAATCAGTGGAGACTGGCACTGCAGACCTTTCAGGGGACTTCTGGTCCCACCCACTCGTTTTAAAATTGGAACCTGGGACCCTGCAGTCTCCTGGATGGTTGTTAACATTTTTGGCCTTTGCCAAGTATGTTGTTCGTATGAACTCATGCAGTTCTCAGAACAACCCAGAAGAGTGTAAGAGATAATCAATAAAGTCTAGCCCAGTCCCACACAGGGGGTAAGTGATGGAGCTGGGACTTAACCCCAGTGTGCCTAACTCCAAAGCCGCACAGCGCCCAGCGTCAGCTGACCCGAGCCTCTATTCACGCAGCCGCTTAACTTCCGTTTTCAGAAACAGTAGTTTCCCTTCATTTATCTCCACATACATGTTTCTGGATCTTTTTCATGTCTTGTAGGAGATGGGAGATCGGGAGTTGGCTCTTAAAGCAGTTAGGGTGCAGAAGAGCCCTCTTGCATTATTTGCTTAGTCCTGAGCAGAATCCCAGCTTGGTCAAAATGCCTAGTGCTGGAACGGGACAGGCTAGTGAGGACTGCTGTACGTCTTCATGAATTGTAAAACGCTTTTCTTGCTCAGCTCTCTTGCTGCAAAATACCTCCCCAGACTTTGGTGACAACATTCTTTGGGATTTTTAAATAGCAAATTTGACCCAAAAAAAAGATAAAAGAAACAACTCAAGCCAGCTTAAGCCATGTCACAATGATGTCCCTCTTTCCCTGTCCTTCTCTTGTCTTTCCTTGTTTCTACTTGGCTTTACCCCTCTTCCTGTCGACAGCCTGTTCCATGAAGGTCATTGTAAGCAGCTCAACTTTTACTTTAGGGAAGATGGGATTCCAGCTGTAATTTCTCCCTTATCCCAAAGCTGGCGAGCTTATGAGCAATTGAGTAAATGGGCTCATTTATTAAGAGGCTCATGACAGCAAATCAGCCCAGTGGAGCTGATTTTAGAGCCCAAGCCTAAAATTGGTCTCCGGCAGGGAGGGTTCTTTATCAAGCCAATGTTCTCTGGACCAGCCTTGGGCAAAGGAAGCTGGTAATTTAATTAGAATCCCAGCTCTTTGGACTGTGAAAAGTGACCATTTTTCATCATGGCTTCAAAGACACCATTTTTCTGGCCACTCTCAAGCTCCTTCACAGTCAATGGTCCAAAAGCATCAGAGGGGGAGCGGACGTAGCTCAGTGGTTAAGCTCCTCTCTCCCATGCATGAGGTCCTGGGTTCAATCCCTGGTACTACGGAAAAGAAAAATCAGTAGCACCGTGTGATGTGGCGGAGAGGACACGGTCTCCCTGGGAAACCACCTTCCACCTGTGTGCTCTGACACCCTGCACCTCAACTTCCCAGCTTGTGCAGTAGGGTGACTCATCCCCCCTGCGGTGACGACTGTCACTGCGATTCTGAGCTGTTCACTGTGTGAACAGCACCCAGAGCTCTTCCAGGTTCCAGGTTGGAGCTCTGTGCCCTCCAGTCACCTTGCACACAGCAGCCAGAGGGATCGTGATCAACCACAAACACCACCGGGTTACTCCCCTGCCTGGCTCCTTCCACAGCTGCCCATTGCCCTCGGGAAAGATCTGAACCCTTTGTGGCACCCAACTTCCCTCTCCAGCCTGATCTCAGTTTATAATTCCACCCTCCCTCGCACACCTCCCGCCAGCCATGCAGAAAGTTGTGTTGGCCCTGGGCCCTGCCAACCCCTTCTAGCCGGAGCTCTCGGTCCCATGGTGTGTCCTCTGCCCAGCGCGCTCCCCCTTCCCGTGATTAACTTCTGCTTGTGCTTCTGGTCTCAGCTTGGCTTTCGCTCCTTCCAGCAGCCTGCCCAGATCTCCTGAGGTGAGGCCAGTGCCCTCCTCAGGATCTCCTGCTCCCACCTCCCCAGGTGCACATTTTAGTTGACTCCTCTATCCACATGCCCATCTCTCCCGCTAGAATGGAACCACCAGAGGGGCAGGGGCTGTGTTTCCTGTATATCAGTGCCTGGTACACAGTAGGCGCTGAGCAATGATTTGTTGAATGGATACATCAGACAACTCACTTAGGCGCAGGCTTGAGGGTGTGAGTTATCCATTTATTTGAAGGGAAATAACCCTTTGGGGAAGTCTGAGGAATTTATATCTGCTGTGTCAATGGAACATTTTCCCTGAAATATAATTTAATTCTCCTCTGGGCTGTGAGAATTTCAAGCGTCTCCAAAGCCTGAAGTGCCTGAAAATCACCAGGTAGTTGCACAAACTTAGAAATACAGATTCCTGGGTACCACCCACACAGTTTCCAATTCACCAAGTCTGGGGTGACTTGTATGGATAAAAAGTCTTACAAGGGATTTTGACAAATACACCAAAATGTGAATACTGCAAGAATACGGAGAGAGCTTAGTCTTGTGCCTGGCACAAAGCAGGCGTTAACAAAAACGTTAGTTCACTCCCTCCCTCGTCGCATGAAAGGAGGCCTGGTGCCTCCTAATTCCTATCTGCTCGTTTAAGTGACACATGTGAAGAAGACTCTTCTCCAGAGCTGCAAATCCAACCTTCCGTGAGCCTGCTCTGGAATGAAAATGCATAACCAGCCTATCAGCCTGCAGACCTACAGTCCTTCCTGCTTATTAACGATATTACAGAGGCAGCTGGCCCACCACGTTAGTATGACAGATCTATTTTCATATGGAAAAGAAAATTATAGAGAGGCGTAAACATTTGCTAACTAGAGAGATGTTATTATAGCTTGCAAATTGCATTCAGATGTTCAGTAATACTGGAGTTAATGGATTTCTGAGAGTCCTCCAGCAAGTCCGTCCATCTAAGAAAAAAACCTTTCTTTTTTCAGTTTTTATTATAAGGGTGTTGCCCAGCCTTCCTGATTGGGCATGATAGTTGCTAACTGCAAGTGGGGAATCCTGAGGCTGCAGGGGTCTGGGGGCTGTAGGAGGGCAAACTCCCACTGCTCTGAAGCCCCTGCTTCTCCAACCCCCTGCATCTTTGTGGGGAAATTAAGCTCCTCTCTAGGCACTTTGCTAACCGTGTTATACTCAAAGTCTCATTTTATCCTCCCAACAACGCAATGAAGTGGTGTTATTATTATGTACTCTTTAGAGATAAGGAAACTGAGGCACAGAAAGCTAAGGGGTCTTGCTTAAGATCTAATAGCTAATAAGTGCAAGAGCTGGGATTGGAACACACACAATCTGACTTCAGAACCCCATCTCTCTACCATCAAATTCTAGATGAAAGACTTAAAGGGCACTGCAGGACAGCCAGGGGTTGAACCAGAACTGTGTGTACTTACCTGGACAGTCAGTCAAGAGATCATTGAAATCCTGCTCTATCCTGGGCTCTGAGCCAGGCATAGGGGGTCACAAGAGAAACCATCCCAAATCTTGTGCATTTTGTAATCCATGCTGCTCTGGAACAGGGCATGGGAGGTCCTTGGAAAAATGTTGAGGAGATTGCTATTTGTGATCATTTTGTCCTTTTCCCTCCACTGTGATTACCTTGACCTACATCCCTTGGGTATCCAGGGTGCCTTGCCCTGGCCCCTATCCAGAATCTGACCCAAACCGTCCCCCACACTCCACCTTGAGGGTCCCCTTTCCAGTACACGAGTGCAGAAAATCTAGTGCAAATAATGGTCACCCCTCCTTTCCCCATTATGGAAGCCACTGCATATCAGAATTGGAAGTTTCTGCATCTTCCTTCCCAGCCTTCTAATTTGAAGATGGGAAAACTGAGGCCCAGATTGCAGAGGTGGCTTATCCAAGGTTAAAATTGCAGGCAACGGCAGAGCTGCACCAAGACCCAGTCAAATCCTTGGCTCCATGTCTAACTGGCTGCATAAACTGTACAGATGACTCAGCTGCTCTACACTGCAGATTCCTCACCTGTGAGGTGGGGGTAGTCATGGAAGTACATCCTAGAAATGTCAGGAAGGTTAAATAAGATCATGTGCATCACATTTCTGGGATTACAATGAAGACATCTCTTCTTTTGAGATGAGTTTCAGCTTTCCACATCTCCACCTACGACTGTGCCCCGATACCCAAAGCAGAACCCCACAGCCCCCAGTCTTCATACACTTTCTTGTGGTCATGAGCCCATGTCCTATAGCCCTTTATCACATGAGGCTCTTGTAATATTCAGCGTCCTTACCCCAGTCTTTGAATGATGACTTTCATTATTATCAGTTGATGGACCAGGTCTCCACATGGTCTCTAGTGGTAAGAAAGAATTGGAGGAAGAGTCCAAGGCTCAGAACTTAGAGCCCTACATTTCATGACTTTGCTGTGCAGCCTTGCTTGCCCTCTCTGGGCTCTAGTCCACAGCTACAGAATGAGCAGCTGGCAGTAGACAGTCACAAAAAGTCCTCTCAGTCCTGGCAATCTCAATCCAGCCTCCCTTGGAAGGCAATGGATGAAGAATAGTGAAACTCTGAGTTGTGATATGTCCCTGCTAACAAAGTAGGGTGGATGGTTCTGGCCAGGACTTCTTGCTGTAATTGTGAATTCCCTGGGGGGGGGGGCGCGATAACCCCAGGAGATCCACCTCGGTGTCCCCTGTGCCCAGCACCTGTCCCTTTATTATTCTGTTTACGGACTTACGTACATTTTATTTATACCCTCTCTTGTTCCAAAAGGCCTTTATGGGGTTTACAGCCTGTGGGATCAAAGAATTTTAAGGAAAAGGCAACTTAGAGTAGGAAAACAAGGTGGAGGTAAGAGCCACTTGCATAGACAAAATGGAAACTATGCTAGAGACAGACAGCAGAGCTGGGTTCTGAGCTTCCTAGAAGCTGATGTGAAAAGAGAAACCAACCATCTTACATGACTCACTGTGTTCATAAGAAACAGAATTATATACAATGAGCTAGAGGAGCCCTAAGAGCTGAAGAAGATAAAAGTATTCCTTACAGAAAGCAAGGGTCTGTTGTGATCTAGCTAATAGTGTTCTCGGTGAAAGGACCTAGTAAATATTTGTTGAAAGAATCAAAGACTTCCCCACAGTGGCAACTGTACCAGAAAGTAGACAAAAACCTCAGGTTTCAAAAAATATTATAGAACTGGAAAGAAACTGACTAATGTATCCTGGAGATATATTTTTAAAATACCTAACATTAAAATATTAAACGAGCCCCGTAGGGACACACAGTCTGCCGTCTCCTAGTTCAACCTGGACCCGAATATGCCGAGTGCTGATCACGCACAGTCTCCCCCCAGGCAGTGGCAGAAAAGGTGCTTGTCTAAGCCGTGTCCTCTGCAGCACAGCCGGGCTCTCAGCCCGGGGCTCCGCTGAGTCTGCCTTCCCACAGGCACTCACTCCCTCTCCCCAGAAAGCCCCTGCACCCACATTCATGCCTGCCCTGATTTATTCATGCAAGCATCCATCTGCTCAGCAAATGCCAGGCCCGCTATGGGTGTTGGAAACTCAGTGAAGAGAAGAGCAGGTCCAGTGAGAGAGTATACAGATGCCCGGTCCAGTGGCTGGAAAACAGCAGGCACACAATGAATGGACCAGCTCTCTCCTCTGCCCTTCTTCCCAAAACACACTTTCGGAGATGCCAGGCTTGCCACACAAGAGTGAACACCCGATCGAATTTTTGAAAAGTTGACAATCAAATCTCTGCTTCTAGCATGAACGAATATAAGAAATCAGTGTTCAGTTTTAAAGTGGATTACTTCTTTTTTTAAAAACACAATCTTATTTTTAAAAAGTAATGTGTGCACATAGAAAAAATGCAAACAATATGTGTCTACAGGCATATCTCAGAGATTGCAGGCTTGGTTCCAGACCACCACAATAAAGCAAGTTACAAGAAGTTTTTGGTTTCCCAATGCATATAAAAGTTATGTTTATACTATACTGTAGTCTATTAAGTGTGCAATAGCATTATGTCTAAAAAAAGAATGTACATACCTTAATTAAAATGTGATGCAGAGACACCAAGTATGCACATGCTGATGGAAAATGGCACTGACAGACCTGCTCAACACAGGGTTGCCACAAATCAATTTGTAAAAAATGCAACATGTGCAAAGCACAATAAAGCAAAGTACAATAAAACGAGGCATGCCTGCACAACGAAAATTAAGGACTCCTCCCACCCTCAACCCTCTCGCCTAGTTCCTTCTAGAGCTAACCATCATTATAATCATTATAAATGTGTATGTGTGTGTGTGTGTGTTTTCTGTCTTCCAGAAATACTCCAACCGTATACATATCCCTGTTTTCACAATGAGAATAGTTTAAGCACTGTTTAGCATCTTGGGTTTTTTTCCATTGAAAAAAATTTATATGTAATGGACATAATTCCTTCTCAGGACATATTGAGCTCTCTTCTTTCCAAATGCCACAGTATGTGTCACTGTGTGGATGGGTTCGTTACTGAACCAATCCCCAATTATTGGGCATTGCGGTTGCTTCCAGTCTGGGTTATTATCAACAATGAACATCTTTGCTGTGTACAGGTATGAGCACATTTGAGGGAAGGCGTCTGAGTACTGGAACACCTGAGTCGAAGAATCTGTGCTTTGCTTCCTCATTTTGACAGATATTACCAAATAACTTTCCAAACTATTTGCATACTTCACACTCCCCCCACCAGTATGTGAAAATGCCTATTTCCCCACGCCCTGGCCAAACCACACTTTGCTGACAATTTCAATCTCCGCCTTTCTGCCTCTCTTAGTGAGTCGACAGTGATTCATCTTGCCCGCATGTAAATCCTTCCCAACAGGAGGGACTCTCTGAGCTGTATTAATGAAATTAAACACCCTTCATTAAGTGCCAGGTTCAGGGTAAATTGCATTTGAATTCTGTTGCACTCAGCTGTTAATTGTCTCACCGACCTAGGCTGCCCTCTGCCCTCTCTGGATTGGGGTTTCACGAGTACCGCACAGGAAGGGACTTGGGCATGCTGTGTGCAGCATATGGCTCAGAGAAAACAAGGCCAAGGGCTCAGACACTTGCATCCTCTAGAGGTTCTTGAACGGGGGCCTGTGCATCCTTTGGTTGGGCTCAAGGGACTCCACAGACTCTAAAATTACAGACATAATTGTGCATGTGTGTGGCATGTCCATATGTACTTTCTGGGGAGAGGGCTCATAGAGTTTATCCTATCATCAAAGGTTCGTCTCTTCCAAAAACAAGCTTAAAAGTCGATGAAGCCAGGGGAGATGATTTCTCTGCCCACATCTGGAGAACACTTGATGCCATATCCAGGGTTTTTATCATCCCAGTACCCACGAAGCTCTTCCTTTTCTCCAATAGCACCCACTGCTTTGACATGCACCTATGTCCACTGCTTCACCCTTGGAAAGAAGCTCTTCCTGTCCATAAGAAAGTAATCTGTCTTGCCTTTATTTTGCTGCACAACGCAGTGAGTGGTGGGTCCAGGAGCTTCCCCAAGCCTCATGGCAAAGGAACAAAGCTGTGCAAAGCTCAGAGCTGGCAGCTGATTTCCAGAGCCTGATGCTCATTTGTGTCCTTTGCTTTGTCCCCATCACTCACCAACTCGACCAGCACATGCTCTCACTCACACACCCATCATTGCTCACTCACTCACTGTCTCACTCACTCACATTCAGGCAACACTCACTCATCCACTTTCACACTCATTCATGCTCTCACACGCTCACACAATAATTTACTCATTCGTCAAGCCCTCGCCGAGTACAGGCACCATGGGAATATGAATAGCCCATGTCCTTCCCTTAAAGCAGTTCATAGTCTAGAGGCGAACCACTTACACAGAGTAGGAACTACAGTACATTTTCTTACGTGCCACAGAAAAATGATATAGAAAAGGTCCATGTAGAAAGATGCAGCAGAAAGGGTCCATGCAAATTGCTGAGAAGACTCAGAGGTGGGGGCAACTGGCTCTTCCTTGGGAGAAATGCTTCACAAGAAAGTGATGTCTGAGCTGGGTCTTGAAGGATGAAGAGGAGTTTTCCAGGCATGGGAGACGGACAGACATTCTAGGCAGATGGAACACGTGCATGTGCAAAAGTGGAGAAATTTTGGAGCATTGAAGGAATCAGCTCTTTCTTTCTCCACTTATGACCTGATTTGATTTGGCCCGCTTTGGAGGGAAAGTGCTCAGCTAGCAGACTTACGGAAATTCTGCAGACCTTTGTGACCCGTTCACTGCTGGGACAGGGCACCGAGAGCCTGGATTTTGTGTCCCTCAACACTAAGTTGATTGGTCTCTGGATGCCACTTTTACTTGATGAAATCATTCCACAAGCACATTTGGCCTTCAGTGGTGACAAAAGCCCTGCCTGCAAGTGGCTGGTTTACTCTGAATGAAAGACTCTCTTTCCATCTCTGGGACTTAGTTTATGGGAATCCTGCTATGATCGAGCGCCTGATTTTCTAGACTTTTTCCACAGACCTGCTGTGCCTCCTGCCTGTAGCTCCCGCTGCACGGGGGGTGCAGGACGGACAAAGAAAGGCTCATAAACAGAAATTAAATTTAGAAGAGGCAAAGCAAAGGCAGCTTTGCAAACATGTGCAACAAAAACATGTGGATGCAACGTTCTTGGCAATGACCCGTGCAACCTTATTTTCAGAGTTGTGGTCATTTGAAGATCTTGCCTAGAGATACCGTGGGTGACTCAGATACAGGGAAACATGGCTTTCCTGGAAGACAGCATGACGTGTTGGTTAAGGGCTCTTGAGTTAGACTAAATTTCAAACCCTGGCTCTGCTGCCTAGAACTTGCAGGCACCAGTCAGGCCATCCCAGCCCCCAGACGTGCTGTGAGTTCAGCTACGGCCTTCGCTCCAACGTGTCATAGTTCAGCTCCTCTTTTGCCTGATCCTGCATCCCTCACTCCCCAGCAGGGCTTGATCTCAAGGGCACTCCCCGGTTAACCTCCTGCCTGCAAATTTCCATCTCAGAGTCTGCTTGCCGGAACCCAACCCAAGACAGAAACCCTCCTTGACCCTCACCTCCCACTGTGAGACTGGGTCAGGTATCTGGCTCAGGAAACCTTCTGATGAAAATACCCAAAACCCTAACCAAAAGTGCTTAAAAATAAGGACATTTATCATGGCATGTGGGGGATCCTAAAATAATACAGACTTCAGGGCTGGTGGATTCATCAGTTCAGTGACATCCTCAGAGACCCAGATATTTTTCATCCCTCTGTTTGACTTCTCTGAGTGCTGGCTTCATCCTCAGACTGAAGCAAGATAGCTGCAGCTGCTCCGGGCATCACATCCAGACATGACAACGCCGGGAAGAAAAAGAGAGACTCTCTCTTCTTTTAGGAAATAATAAAATTTCCCCAGAATCCCCTTGGTAGATTTACCCTCATACCCTCATTAGCCAGAGTTGGGTCACAAGCCCACTCCCAAACCAATCACTGTCAAGGAGAACAAGACTTCCCTTAAACTTACCGGGGGAAACAGATATGGATCTAGCAATTGGACACCCACCTACCACATGGGAGTTCCCGAGTTCGGCTCCCAGTGCCTCCTAAAGAAGACAAGCAAGACAGTGAGCTGACTCAATGGGCTGGTGTGGTGAGCTGATGCAACAAGATGACGCAACAAGATGATGCAACGAGGAGACACAACGAGGAAACACAATGAGAGACACAACAAGCAGGGAGCAGAGGTGGCTCAAGCAATTAGGCACCTCCCTCCCACATGGGAGGTTCCAGGTTCAGTTCCCAGTGCTTCCTAAAAAGAAGACAAGCACACAATGAACAGACATAGAGAGCAGAAAGTGAGCACAGACGACTGGGGGTGGGGGAGTGGGAAGAAATAAATAAATAAAATAAATCTTTTTTAAAAAAAAACATATTGGGCCTGCCTGGGAGATGGGACCTCCTCTAAGGCACCTGGCTGCAGAGGAGGGGTGGGTGCCTGAGTAATATTAGGATTCTGTTGGAAAAGAAGCGGGTGAAAGCATGGAAGGTAAGCAATGAAGAGCAGAGTCCTCCTCTGCCTTCCTGAGCAGGCTGTAGCTCCCCGAGAATAACACTGTCGAAATACAATGATGAAATCTGCTTACCCCTCTGTGTCTCTCAGGAGACTGAGAGCTCTCTGCAAGCAGGCAATTCACTTACTCGCGACCAGGTACTATTCTAGATCCAATGATGAATAAAACAAAGAGTTTGAAGTTTACATTCTAGTAGGAGAGACAGAAATAAACAAACCAATTCAGTAGAACATCCATTGGCGGTAAATACTAAGAAAAATAAAAGAAGAGAAGGCGATACGAAGGGCCAGGAGGCTTCTTTAGAAAGTGTGGTCAACCTAGGCCTCCGTGATGAAGTTACCTTTGCACAGACCCCTGACTAAGGCATGACCCATGTGCTATGCTATCCAAGTGAAGAGCTTTCCAGGCTTGGAGGACAGCAGGTGCAAAAGCCCAGCACGTGAGGCAGTGTTCAAGGAGGAGGGAAGAGGTCAGCGCAGCTGTTGGGGTACCAGCAGGGGCTAGATTCACACCATGCAACAGAAATGCAATGTGGTCACAAATGCCATTTTAAATTTTCTGGTAGCTGCGTTAAATCTTAAAAAAGGTGAAATTAATTTTAATAATATGTTTTACTTAAGCCAATATAATCAAAATGTTATCGTTTCAGCAGGTAAAACCATTTTTAAAGTTATTACTGGGCGATTTCACATGATTTTTTTCATACAAGGTCCTCACACTCACAGCACATCTCAGTTTGGCCCAGCACAGATCTGGAGCCCACAGAACCTTGCAGGATACTGGGTTATTCTTGGGTTTTTTCCCGGATAAAATAGGCAGCCGCTGGAAGGTCTTGAGCAGGAGTGTGGCTTTATTCCGTTTGTCGTAGAAGGATTGCTGTGACTGGGAGGGGAGCAAGACGTCAAGACAGGAAGTAGAGAAACCAGGTAAGAGGCTACCCTTGAACGGGAATAAGCTGCCCCGCCCCCGAGCACAGAGGCGGCGTGACGCACAGCTGGGACGGGCACCCTAGATGCATCCACATCCCCTCCCGCCATCTGCACTGGGATGCAGATGGGATTTCCAAGAGGGAGGCCGACCTCGCCCGTCACTCACTCAGCTGTGTTCATCTCAGAGTCTTCATTTGCCTACCCGTAAAGGAAATCACAAATGGTAATTACCACAATTTGTGGAAACCCGGCTCTGTGACAGCGGCGTCCACCCTGCACATTCCAGCCCAGCCATTCTCGGGCATTTTTAGCTTTGGGAACTAGCCTTCAAATGAAAGCTTCGACCCGAGCCCAAAGCAGACGCTTCGTAACCTACGAAGGGGATAGGTTACAACAGCTCTCCGTGGGCACCCAGGTGGTCCACAATGCACATCCACTAACCAAAGCCGAGCTCCACGCGCCGGCTCGTCTTGTTATGTTCTGTGCCCACAGAAGTTTGAGTCACAGAGGTTTGCATGTCGACCTTGCTTTCATCATAAAGAAGCCGCTTCATACCAAGAGAGCCTCGACTTTGCACAGCCACACGGTCATTCCTTCCATCAGCCGTTGGGAGCACTGGGGACCTGCCTTTGCCTAGATGGTTAAACTGTTCGTATCTAGGAATTTCCATGTTTCTAAGTGGAAAGTAAGGAGGTGAGTCTGTTTATAATCCACATAAGGGCAGGTAAGAGTGGGCTGGAACGAGCTCCAAGAACAGTTTGATAACCACCCTGTTATTGCCCAACATCTTCAAACCTTCAGGCATTCACATTCCACCCTCACAACGAACAGCTTTATTGAGGTGTAATTTACATACCATAAAATTAACTTGTTTTAAGTGTACACTTCAGTGAGTTTAGTAGATTTAGAGAGTTGTGCCGCCATCACCGAAATCTAATTTGAGAATGCTTCCATCACCCCAAAAAAGAAAGCTCGTGTTCGTTCCAGCCACTCCCCTTTTCACCCCCAGTCGTAGGCAACCGCGAACCTGCTCTCCAACTCTGCGGATTTGCCTTTATGGATATTGCGTGTTGATGGAACCCACAACACGTGGCTTCTTCCCCTGGGCGTAGTTTGCAGGTCCAGGCCTGCTGTAGCAGGGATGAGTAATTCAGTCCTTTCTAGCTCCCGCCCTCACCATTTTTGCCATGTCCACGTGTCGCCTATACACTTCTTTACTTACTGTTTTCTTTAAGCTCACTTGCTTTTTCAAAAGTCGTTTTAAAAATAAAACTTGACATTAGTCCTACAAATAGAAAACGAATGCCATTGACAGTAACGGAAGGTATCTATAAAATGAATACACATAAGATTAACTAAATCACTGTGGTGGGTTTTATCGCAATAAAAACACAAATAAATAAATAACGGGCCCTTACTTGATTCTAGTAGGTTACTGTTGCCCCAGGGGTCCTGAGCCTGAGGCCTGCTCTCAAGGTGTTAACAGGAGGCACTAGCTAGTGTTTACGAGTTGTGCAAGAGCCTTTCGCACCAAACTGAGCCCCTCTCAGGAAATCTTCAGAAGGATTGACAGATTGTAGAGAGGGAGCAACTTCCTCATCCCGTCTTCTACTCTTCAGTGTTCACCTGTGTCCCTCCTAAAGCACATTTGCATGCTCCCAGAGCATCCCAATTAGCTTGTCCAAAGTAGGTGTTGAAATGGGTGTGACTGGAATTAGAGTCTTATGCTTGGAAAACTTCAGTTTAACTTGGAATTTTAATGTAAAGAACAGTTGTTCTCTAATTGTGCATCAGGCAGACCCTGGCTTGGTACATGGCAATGAAAACAGAAAAATCTCCTCCCTCCACACCTGCTTCTAGACCCCCAAACCCTGGGTAGGACCTTAGAGTTCAACCCCATTCTGGCTGAACCTGACCGCTTCTTGTCCAACCTTGTTTCCCGGGAGAATATATGTCGAATGCTAACCACGTCCTCCCCAATCGTTCTCCATTTTTAAAATCTTTCCATGGATCCCCACAGCCCTGAAGATAAAGTCCCAACCCCAAATATGCTGAGACACCTGGCGTTTCCTGGACATGCCCTGGATCTTTCTTTGCACATGATGCTCCTTGCGTCAAGAAAGCTGTTCTCCTTATGTTCCCCCCACATGGAGCCCACCCCTCCTTGAAGACTTGCCCAAGTCCTGCCTCCGACAGACCTACCGGCATTCGCCAACCTTGCTTGTCCCTTCTGGGCATGGCTCTCTCCCAGTGCTCAACCAGGGCTGCAGTTCTCTCACCATCCTGGGTTAACTGAAAGCGCCTGCCCTCCCGCTGGACTTGGAGCCTCCCAAGAACAAGAACCTTCTCTCCCCTCCAGCTCCAGGAACTCTGGCAGAATCTCAGTTCACATCCAGTGAATGACCTTGAATGAATGACCTTGAAAGGAACCTTTTAAATGCCAACTGTTTTTTAGGTTGTAGACACACTGGTGACTACCGCGTCCTTTGTAAATTCTGAGGTTATTTTGCCACTTGTGTTTTCGTGGGGTTGGTTCATTCTTGTCTTCACTTCCTTTTGAATCTGCCCCCCAACCTTGAAAACATGCCCACCAAGGTGATTTCGCAACCACACTTGCAGTTCACACACCTAAATTCAGTAGCTCAGACAGAGTCTTCTGTCACATCCAATTGCTCTCTTCTCTCTAATTCTTGGTTTTCAGTACCAGAAATAGCAAGTGTTCCATCCTAGGCTTTGTTCTCTCAAACAGGAGCATTTTTCAGGAAGTTCAAAGTGGTTGTGAGGAAAGAAGTCAAAAAAGCGTCATGCTGGGGAACGGCCACCTGGCAGGGTCCAGAGAGCAGGAGTTTGGACTCTAAGGTCAAATGCTGTGGTTGTCCCCTGAGTTCCACCAGCTTCAGTCTGCTAAGGACAGCACTCCTGCAATCGCCCCTTTTTTCCTTGCACCCTAAAATGTTCCCTCTCTGCTATGTCTTTCCCATAGAATACAGATGTGCTGCAATATTTCTTATCTTGAGAGGAAATCCTTCCTGCTCTGCTTGACCGCGTAGAAGGAACTTTCTCCACCAGCTCTCTTCCCCTTCTCTCCTGTTTTCTTCCCCACCACCCCACAAACTACTCTTGTCAAGGTCACCAATGATATCCAATTTGCTGAAACTAATGTAAATCCTCAGTCCTACTCAACTCGGTTTAGCAGAAATATTGAATGCAATGAATCACTCCCTTCTCAAAATACCTTCTTCACTTGGCCTCTAGGATGTAATTCCTTCTTATCATTCTACCTCCCTAACTACTCCTTCTCAGTGCTCTTTGCTGGTCCTTATTTTCCTGGCCTCTAAAGTTGGAGTGCTCCAAGCTTTCTTCTAACCTCTTTTCTGCTGGATACCCACACTCCCCAGTGGTTTCAACCACCCATGGCATTTCACACAGTCTATGGTGACAACCCCACATTCACCTCCCCAGCTGCATCCTCTTTCCATAGCCAATTACCTGTAAACATCTCCCCCTGGATGTCTAATGATAATGATCTTTAAATGAATAGGTACAATACCAGACTCCTGATTCCAACCCTGCTCCAAAACTCCTTTGAGCAACGTCTCCCCATCTCAGTAAATGACAATTCCTATGCTCAGACAAAAAAAAAAGTTGGCATCATCTTTGACTCCTCTCTTTCTTTCACAAGGCACATCCAGAGCATCAGAAAATCCTGCACCACTGCCCTCAAAACACATTGAGAATTGGACCTGCTGCTCCCATTCCAATCCAATCTCCCCCCTCCTTTTCTCCCTGGATCACTGCAAGAGCTTCCTAACTGGCCTCCTGTATTCCATCACAGCCTTGTCTCCATGAAAAAGCCAAACTTATCCAAAATATAAGTCAGACAATGGCACGGATTGGCTCAAAAGACATCAATGACTCCCCATTTTACTCCAAAGACATAACCTCCCCACAGCTACAAAACTCTACACGATATGGCTCCTCTTGACCCTCTGCCATACCCCCTACCTTGCTTCCCTCCTTGGCTAGGACCTCCCACCTCCCAGTCTTAACATTTGGCTCTTCCCTCTGGGACATAGTATCTCCAGATAGATGAGTCCCTTTGGGTCTCTGCCTTCTCCTGCCATCATCTGTCACATGTTCTCTAAGCCTGCTTTAATTTTTATAGCACCTACCACCACCTGATGTGTTATCAATGTATGTGTCTATTTGTATATTGTGGTTCACTCCTTCTGGAATGTAAGCTTTAGAAGAGCAAGACTGTTGTGATGTGTCCCCGTGAATACTACTGTATCACATAGTGAATGCAGGGAGCGGGCACAAGTGAATATTTTTGAATGAATGATTGATCAGATACATGTGAATTCTGTGTCATTTATTAGCTGTTTGACCATGGTCAAGTTAACCTTCCTTTCTAAGCTTCAGTTTTTTTCTCAACTATAAAATGGGTATAATGGCATCTACCCTAAAGGATTGGTGTAAAGCTTATTGATAATATATGCGTCAGAGTAAACCCAGAGTGGCAATCAATAAACTATAGCCACTATTATTATTATTATTTTTTTGCTGTTGTTAATGAGGAAGATTGTAGTCAGAAGAGATGCACTGAGGATTTGGATTCTGGACCTCAGTCATTCGTTAACCTTCTTCTTGAGGCCAGTAGGGAGAGTGGTCTCCCCAAAGCCACCTGTGATATCGCAGAAATTTCAGCTGACCAGATTTATCCATTTGTTTATTCATTCATTTACTTAATAAATTTAAGAAATAGTGATCAAGGCTTCTGCCGTGTGCCAGGCACTAAGCTTGCTCTCTGGGTCTGAGGTTTGGGTTCATAACCACATTTCTAAAGGTTTTGATCACAACAGATGGGGGTGGCCTGGATCTTACTGTCAGAAGAGCAAGAAGGTTTTGCTCATTACGTGGGCGAAATAGGCCAGATCTCGGCTGCCAGCCACACCCAGCCAAGCTCTGGTGTCAGGGCTGGCTGCATGCCACTGTCCCTGTCCCCGCCCGGGTTCTGGAACAGGGTTAGTGATGAATGATGGTGGGGATGGAAATACCTTCCAGAAAAGGAGGCTGCCATTTCTGGGGCAGGGTTTCAAGACTCTGACAAGGAGAGAAGTCAGGTCACCTTGCCCTTCCCTCTGGGCCCAGGCTGCTGATAGCCGTTTGCCCAACTGCAAAGACAGATGGAGTGACCACACCCCTGCCCCCCGAGAGCAGCGAGAGGACAGAGGAGGGCAATCAGTGGGGCTCAGGAACCAGCAGCAGACCTGGAGCCGCAAGCTCTAGCATTGAGTCCTGACCCTGCCACAGGTACTGAAATGGGCACCAGCTGTCTCCGACTCCCAGTTCTGCCCCCTCTGAGATGTTGTTTCCTCATCCAGAAGGGGAGATGCTACTTCACCAGGCAGTTGGGAAGGGTGGCCCCCACAAAAGCCATGTTCAAGTCTTGGCCCCTGGTCCCATGAATGTGACTTTATTTGGAAATAGAGTCCAAAGTGGTTAGTTGAGATGCGGCCAAAATGGATTAGAGTGAGCCCTAACCCAACATGACTGGTGTCCTTCGAAGAAGAGGAAATGTGGACACAGGAAGAGAGGCCCAGGAGAAAGGCCACATGAAGTCAGAGGCAGAGATTGAAGCCCAAGAATGGCTGGTAACCACCAGAAGCCAGGAGAGAGGCAGGGAACAGATTCTCCCCTACAGGTTTCAGAGGGAGCCTGGCCCTGCTGACACCTTGATTTCAGTCTTCTGGTCTCCAGAAGGGGAGGCAATGAATTTCTGTTGTTGTAAGCCACCCAGTTTTGGTACGTTGTTACAGCAGCCCCAGCAAGCCAAGACAGGAAGATTAAATAAGAATAGAGTCAGCTACGTGAAAGCACATAGTATGGCTACGAGCACATTGTAGGTGCTTCTCTTTGACAGCCTCATTCACTTACCTATGAAATGGAGTAAGACCTGATCTACCACCTGGAAGGTGCTTTATAAAGAGGAACATACTCTCGTGCAAGGTGTTATTATTATCGTCCTCCCTCCCCCATTCTTTCCAGTGTCCTAGGCGGAGAGCAGGGCTCTTTTTCCACACCTGGTAGAACATGCATCCCTCTCTGTGACAGCCATTGTGTGTATTCTGCCTCGCCAACAAGACTGGCCACATGGGCAGGGAGGGGTCTGTGTTTGCTCACCATTGCAATCCCAACACTTGGCCATGAGTGGTAAATGAAGGATTCTTAGTGCCTTCAAGATTTCTTTATCCTACGCCTTTAAGCATCCAGTTCTGGAGGAGTCACCCAGCTCACCGCCTTCAAGGAGCCCCCAGGCTAAGAGAAGAGACTGATGTGGGCATCTGTGGTTTGTGTCTGCCCTTCCTCTAATGACACCCCCCCCGGACAGCTCTTGAAAAACTGTCCCCTACTCTCACCCAAGTGATTTGTGTGGTCCTCAGCCAAGATGGGCTCATGATTTAGATAGAGCCATGTGACCCGTGTCAGACCAAAGAGACGCAGCCTTGAGATTTTGGCTGGATCTGTTAGGGAAGCGACTGTCAGCAGAGGGGGAAAAGGGGAAGCAAGAACTGATGAACTCTTGATGACTTTGGTTCAGTTCCTGGATTCAGCCAAGCATGAAGACGGATATCACCAGACTTTTCAGTTACGGAAGTCAATGAATTCAAATTTCCTTTTTACTCTTAAACTGCTTTGAATAGGGTTTCTATTACCTGCAATGGAAAGAGTGCTCATTTCTAGTTAGGTTACATGCGGTGAAGACCCTGCAGGTGGCACGAGCGAAGTAATGTAATGGCAACAGAGGAAAGATTACCAATGAAGGGTAAACAAAATTTCAACTGGGCAACCTCATCCTGACCCTCTCCTGCTGCAACCTAGTCCTATTCATTTGACCCTTAGGTTGTAAACTCCCCAGTTCCTAATTTGAAATGCCACACAGTATTGAAGAAGGAAAGGTGAGAGAGATGAAGAAATGACAGTCTTCAAGGGAACAATATCATTTAAAAGTTAAATTGCTGAGTGTTGACTGAACAGTCTGCTGTGGAAATATGCAAATTATCCACAAACTGTATGCATATTTAAATTGCAGATCCCTTGTGACCTTCCTACACTGTCTTCCACACACCTGGGATGAGGCCCTGGGGGGAAATCCAAGTGGGAACCTTCAACCAACAAGTATTTATTTAATAAGCTCTTACCCTGCCTCCCTGCAAGGTGCTCAGCCTACAAAACTCGATCCCTGCCTGCAAGGGGTTGGCAAGTGTGCCAAAGAGAAAGGAGGAACCAGGAGAGGCAATTAGTACATAATAGAAGACAAGATGTAATTAAGTGCTAAATGCTGGTCTGCAACTGGAAGCAGTTGGGT
>JAQZBX010046309.1:0-20817 GCA_029593785.1 Cabassous unicinctus | reverse complement strand
TCACTGATTAGTTCTCTTAAATTCTGTATCTCTTCTGGGACTTTGATGTATTCCTTTTCTTGAGCCATGTCTTCTATTTTCTTAGTATGGCTCGTAATTTTTTGTTGGTGTTTAGGCATCTGATAGGTTGTATTTTATTTAGATGTTCTATCTCTTTCTCTTTTATAGGGTTCTAGTGGCAGGAGGCTGTGAATTATCACAGCTCTTTGATTTGTGACTCACCCTTGATTGTTAGGATTGTCCTGCTGGTTGCTCAAAACTGGGCACTGGACCCAGTAATTGGTTGTAGAGTCGTTTCCTAGGGCTTTGGGCAGGGAGGCTATAGGGGCCAGGAAAGCTTCTCCTATTTAATTTTCTTATGTTCACTTCCTTGGTCTGCCAGGAGATGGCACTCATTGGCAGCTCTCAATTCAATGCCTGGTCGGACTGTATTTGTTGTGACACAGACCAGATCAATGTGATAGAGCTTCCTGTATGGGGGCTAAGAGTCTTGTAATTTTAACTTTCGGAGACAGTTCTCCAGCCTTCTCTGGCAGCCCCCTCCCTTTTCCCAGCTGGGAAATATTTCCTCTCCCCTCTGAATCCTCGACAATCAGTCCCTGTTAGTAGAGGAGGAGATTGGGAGATTTGAATATCTTTAACCCCTTGCAGGCTCCAAGGCAAACAATGGTGCAGCCCCACCTGGCCTGGACTGGCTCTCGGGACAGGGCAGACCAAACCTGGGAGTCAAAAGCAGGGTGTCAGTCCCAGGCTCTGTCTCCCCTCTCCTGTGGAGTCCTCAACAATTAGTCCAGGCTAGAAGAGAGGGAGATTGCGAGGGTCGAATTTCTCCAGTCCTTCCTAGGCTCCCAGGGCAAACTGCCGTGTGGAAGGGTCTGTGGGGCTCCGCAGCCCAAATTTGCACATCAGAACCTGAGTCAGCCTAAGGCTGTGTCCCTCTCTCTCCTCTTTCTGGGAGTGATAGATCCCTGGAGCCCCCTTTGTAGTCGCAGGCCCAGAGGCCCTAGAATTCTAAAAAGTGTGGGGGAGGGTGCCGGCAGCAGCTGCCACTGCTGATTAAAAACTCACGGTTCTGGTTCTGTTGTCGTGATTTCTTTCTTTTGTCCCTCTCTCCTCTCAGTGGTGTGCAGTCTTCCCCTGCTGTCCTAAACCCTAGAAGATCTATTTTGGGTCTGTTTCAGCCTGTTCTCTAGCTATTTTTCTGGAGAAGAGATTCCTGTGTGTTACTAGTCAGCCATCTTCCCGGAAGTCTCCACAATCATTTTTGCTTCTTATTTTGTCTGTATTGCTGGGTTGTCTTTTTTTTTTTCTTAAGCAATTTTCAACTTATTTTTTAGGCTACTTTCCTACTTATTTTTATTTTCTAAATTGAAAGTAGAGAGTATTAAGAGGATTATTTGTAAGCTAGTTTTATCTTAAACTTAAAGTTGTTTGTTCTTCATCTTCACTTTAGCAGATTTTCTTTCATGACTTTAAAATAGATCATCCAATGATTAGCTTTCCTTCAGTTTGATAATTTTATCACCAATAGAGCTTGGGCAAGGAGTTGAAACAGCTGATTTGCAATTGATTCATTCCCTTTACTGGGAAAATATTCCCAGGAGAAGAAGAAAACAAAGCAGATGATCTGATCTACATTTCTTTATCAACTGCACCTCTAGACAATTAAATTAATCATATTTGCAAGAGCTCTTATCTACAGATTGTCCTTGGCAGGGTACCCCTGGCTAAATAATACCTGTCGTTAATAAACCCAGCATCTATGTGTTTATGAGTCAGAGTAAATTATACAACTGTCTGAGGTACAAAATGGAGATTTTTCAAATCTAAACACTCCCTGCTGTGTGAGTCTTTGTGAGGATATCTTCTAGGTCAGAGGAACCTGACTGGTGTGGAAAGAAAAAGAGCTCTTGTAGATGTCCCAGGCATATTTCTTTTTCTCGTTTGACTCTTGATTATCCTTAATCTTGACATTAAAAATCTCAATATTGTTTAAGATCTTTAACTTGTATGGTCTTATTTGACAACGTAATTGTGAATGTATGCTCAGAATCTTGACCTAAAATCAAAGATTTTGCTAACTCAGGTAATTTATAAGACAAAAAGAATTCTTTTCTGTTGCAGCAATATGCCCAGATCTTAAAATAACTTATAAGAATCGGAAAAAAAAATGATTTCATCATTTTTAATTATAAAATTTCTATATGATATGTTATGTCATATTTTGTCTCCCTATCACTCCCCTTTCCTGCAATGAATGGAAAATACCTGTTCAAGAGGAAGCCTGTGTCAAGCTGAAATAACTCTTAGTGAGGACTCTGTAAATAGAAAATACCTATCTTAAAATTAGATCAATATTAAAATATTCAGTAAATACTTAAACTTACTTAGAAAATGATTTAAACATCTTTAGTGTCTATGTAAACAACAGTGTATTATGTATAGTGGGATACAAAAGAGAATATGGGTAGTTCACTGACTTTATGGAGCTAACCATTCAGTTGCAAGGAGAAAGCATTCAATCACAAATCTCCTGACACTTCTGCATTTAAGGAAAAGCATAGATGGCAACACAAGATGTAGTACGATATAGCATATATCAAAATGAATGAATAAATACAAAATGTGATTTTGGAAGCATCATGATTTTTACTATGGTGTTGAATAAAATAAAATCAGGCATGGTGTGTATTAAAATATTATAAAGTATAATACTTTTAGGAAAGGCTTAATAATGTTAAATATATGGATAATTTACATTTTTCCATAATATTGGTACCAGTGAGCAGAGTAATTATGTCACATAATAACAATGTACTTAATTACAAATGTGTATATTGTAAAGAGGAACAGCAATGAGTAGAAAGGCATAACTAATGCTGAATTTGTGATTTGGGAAATTAAAATGGCTCCCAAACTTAATTAACAGCAGAGTTTAAATCAAACAAACAAAAAAAAGTTATGAAAATGCTAAGGCAATGCCAAGCTTTAGCAAAACAAAGTGAAATGATCAGAGCCTTAGTATCAAAGAAGAGTTCAGAGTTGGAAAATTCAAGGGAAAATTAGCAGTAAAGTAAAGCTGCATTTCTGCTGAAATCTTCCTTGTAAGATCAGGATGTGGTATCTTGATTATAATCAACTATAATAAACATAGAAATTAACACATAGAAAATAATAGTTATGGCTAGAGAAAATTTTTATGCATGGTCAATTATGACATAAAATATTTAATTAATATATTCTGCCCACTATATTTATCATAAAATATCTTCATGATTTATCTTTGCAGATGTTAACTTTGTCCACTTGTCTTGACTTAATTTGATAAAATTTGCTAAGACCACTATGATTTGACTTGATTAGCTAAGACCGCTTCCCTGTGTTACATCTTAGACAAGTGGAAATGAATGGCTGTATGGAGAGGAGCATGTTAGGGAGAACAGCATACAGTGTAAAGTAAGAGTCTTCAGAAGCACTGGTGGTTAAGCATCTTACCTAGCAAGATGAGGTGATTTTATTTGTCTCTTGAGTTCAAAGGTATTAACCCAGGGGATGACATGACAAATTTATAATTCAGAAAGATTACTTTGAGATTTCCATGGAAGATAGATTGATGAGGATTTAAATATATTTGGAGGCTCAATTTAGGAGATTCTTAACATAGGTGATAATGACATCCAAAATAAAGAAGTGGCTGTGAAATATATTATTTTATATTGTTATTAATATTATATATTACAGGAAGATATTTAAATGAAAGAATATAGTTTTGATAAGTCTTGGGAAGGTGGTGCATATTTTACACTTACAGTGCATCTCTATTAGGACCGACCACATTTCAAGTGCTCGTCAGTCAATATGTGTAGAGGTTACTTTATTGGACCATGAATCTCTAGACGATCTCTAAGATTTCTTCTATTTGTAAAGATTCATGATGCTATTGACGTAAATATTTAATAGCTACAGCTTGCAAGTAATTAAATATAAGTTATTTCTTCTTGGTTATCTAAGCTAGAAGATTTTAATGTCAGTTGTAATTCTTCTAGACCAGAGTTTCATTTTTTGAAGGTAATGAAGTGGAGTAGTTAAGAGGACATGATATAATGCAGACTAACGCTTCAGAGTACAATTGTTACAACTAATGAACCAATATTGATAAATTATTTTTAACTAGAGTCAATACTTTATTTGCATTTACTTACATTTTACCTATAGTCTTTGGTTGTTGTTACAGGGTCACATAG
Organism: Cabassous unicinctus; assembly: GCA_029593785.1. Lineage (NCBI taxonomy): Eukaryota > Metazoa > Chordata > Mammalia > Cingulata > Chlamyphoridae > Cabassous > Cabassous unicinctus. The sequence goes on along the minus strand of JAQZBX010046309.1, from coordinate 16,573 downwards.
AACATTTTGTTGTCATATGTATGTCTTTAGGTTCCTCTTGACTATAACATTTCTCAGACACTCCTTGTTTTTGATGTCCTTGACAGTTTTGTTTCTTTTTTTAAGTATTTATTTATTTTTAGTTGTGGTAAAATATATATAGCATAACAGTCATTTTAATCATTTTAAGTGGACTAGTTCTTTGACATTAAGTACATTAACAATAAAGTGTAATTTTCATCACTATCTATTTCCAGACTATTTTCATCTACCCAAACCAAACTCATACTCATTTAGCAATAGCTATTATTTGAAACTATTTTTTAGCAATAACTCCCCATTCCCTCCTGGTTACCACCTTTGGAAACCACTATTCTGCTTTCTGTCTCTATGAATTTACTTTCATTTAAGATAATTCATAAAATTTTTGTCTTTTTGTGTCTGGCTTATTTCACTCAACATGAGGTCTTCAAGGTTCTGCCAGGTTGTAGCATATGCCAGAACTTCCCTTTTTTTTTTTTTATAACTAAATGATATTCCATTACATGGATATTCTGCCTTTTTTAAAAATCCATTCATCTCTTGATAGACTTTGACAGCTTTGAGGAATACTTGCCAGGTATTTTGTAGAATATCCTTCTATTGGGATTTGTCTTGTTTTTTGTAGCTCCCCACCCCCATGACTAGATTAATATATTTTGACAGAGGCATTATATAATGTATCCAAAATCACAGTATCATACACAATATCAGCACCCTAAAAAATTCCCTTTGTTTCATCCATTCAACCACCACCACCACACCTGGCCCCCTAGGAACTACTGTTCTTTTTATTTTGTCTGCAGTTTTGTTGTCCTTTCTACTAATTGTGTAAATTGTATCATATCTGATGTTGGTTTTGAAACAGTGATTTTTATTTTGTCTTGTGTTTCCCTATTTCTTTGTTTGCTTTGTAATTTTTAATCGGAAGCCAGACATGTACATTTTACTTTGTCATATGAGTGATATTTTTGTATTTCTATAAATTTTTTTATAGTTTCTTCTGGGATGCAATCAGTTTATTACAAAACAGATTGATCATTTTGAGTTCTGTTTCTAAGCTTTGCTAGGCAGTTCTATGCCATCACTGAAATAGACCTTTGTTAGCATCATGACACAGCTTAGTGTCATCACATAACTTTGCTATAATTTGTGATGCAGCTGAGATTTACTGCTACATTTGCACCCCCACACATATCCTACCTAGAGTTTCCTCCCGTATTCTATCTTTACGCCAATTTTGCCTATGCTTTATGTACATCATACTAGAGATTCTAGGGGCAGCAGGGTCAGAAAAATGTGAATTAAGAAAGTGTGAAGTATGTGCCCTGATGAGTGGTAATTCTGACACATTGAAAATTTTCTTAAAGCTTCATACAGATATCTAATCAATAGCCGTATGCTCCTGCTTCTTTCTTAAAACATGATCTTGCTTTCTTTGGTCCACATGCCTAATAAGAATGAGTTTAAATTTAACTCTCTCGCTCTTCATTTTTTTGTCTGCTGTGTTTAAGTGCAGACTCCAATTAATCAGCAACTAGTCCATTCCTCTCTACTGTAGCATATTGTTATAGGCGGTGAGAGGGATAACTAATTCTTTGGCTAGTCTGTACTACGCCACCCTTGGTTCTGAGAGAAAACCTACCCTAGTCTACTTTAAAACTTCAGACTTAAACTGACGGCATATTTTGAATCATCTTGAAAATAAGGCAAAACTTTAAAAATGCAAAATTGAAAGGACCAGATATGTTCACACCAAATAATATACAATCTGCTGGTGAGAGAATTTAGACAGAGAGCTAAAGAATGAATGGAGAAGGTATTAATAACCTTATTAAATAGATACTTTCACTTAAAAACACAGTCTAATTGTATTAACTCAAAGCCTCTCTTTTAATTTTCAGTCTAAAAAAATAGTTCAATTTAGCAGCATTATAATGAGGAGAAAGGAAATAACATATATTAACATATATTAACGGCTTTTGATGTTCTAGGCATTGAGCTAGGTACTCAACATACTATTATTATTATTTTAAAAAGAGTGAAATTTTGAGGTTAAGAAAATTGAAGGGAGGTAAAGTAGAGTAGAACTAAGTTGTGTTACTTCAAGAATGCTTTGGAAATAAAAATCAGAAGCATCGGATTTTCTGCATTTGTCCAAGTACTCCTCCTGTATTTTGCTTAAAGTTATCCTGGAATGATCTAAAACTAGTCCTTCCAATTTTGCATTTTAAATATTTTGCTTTATTTTCAAGATGATTCAAAATATGCTGTCAGGTTAAGTCTTCCTGGGGTTTGGAAGCTAAGTTACCTACCTCCACCATCCCCACCCATTCTTAACTCTTATGTTCACGATTATGTTAATTCTCTTCTTGGTTAAGCAGAGTACGTTAATGCATTTTAATCATTTGGGTTTCATATTAAAAGATTCCACATGCTACCTGTCAATCAAATCATGTTAATACAAAAGATACAGTAACTTACATTGTTTCTGATTTAATGCTCACGAATAGCCTGTGATATGGGTATTTTGATATTTTTTCCAATGAGAAAACTGAGCCTTACAGAGGTTAAGTAAATTGACATGTGTGTTACATATACTTAATGGCAGGATTAAAATTTGAATACCAAGGCTTATTGTACTGAAACATCCTCTTGTTTTGGGAAACCAGCCTCACCTTTCTGCCTTATTTACTTCCATGCAGCCACCCTTTCACTTCTTTTTGCTAGTATGACATTTGGGAAAATTATTATGTATTAGTCATTTATGTTTTTGTAAGAAATTTGGATGTAGAAAAGAGTACTTTCACCTACTATCAACTATATTTCAGACAGAAAGCTCATGGTACCTAGATTCTAAAGGCTAGAAAGAGTAATCTAAGTGGTCTTGAAATCGGTATACACATTTGTCTTAAAGCCAATCCTTATCAAGGACAATTAAAGTAGAGTAATCAATGTACTCAAGTATACTGCTCGATCTTAGACTTGTGTGCTTAATCTCATTTTTAAAAATGAGGAGACAGTGAAGTAATTGGTAAAATATTGTTTCTAACGACTGTTCATTGAGTATTGAGGACCCAATCATTTTGTTTGGAAGCAAAAAGCGTTTTTCCCAATAGTAATAGATTTTTTTTAAGATTTAGGTGGGATTTTGGAAACATCATTTACTTGAAACACATATTTATTTTTTTTAGTACAGTGTTATTAATCTCTAAGTATAAAATAATACAAATGAAAGAGAAGCATATAATGTTAGAAGCTTATGTGAGAGGAGTCAGTTGATACCATTTGTTGTTTCTGATACATTTGGTTTTCTCATCTTTGAGTTGAACTTGAGAGAGAATTAGTTTCTGTATGTACCCTGCCTGAGTTGTGAAGTTATTTGTTTCTCCTGAGATTTGACAAGGTTTTATACTTTAGAACCACATTTTAATTTTTCAGGTCAGGGTTTCTTTATCATGTAATTCACACCCAGGTTCCATTACATTTTTCTTTTCAGTCATGGCTGCAAAATTGCCCTATTTGTGTTTCACTGCTTTAGGCAGATAAATCAATTTTTATTATCATTTCTACATTTCCTGGCTCCCAGATTTTTTTGAAGGAGGACTAGTCCAAATTCCAGAGCAAAAGCTTTCCTTATACTATAGGATTTATATAATTGACCTTTCACATGGTTTACACAGGTTCAACTACCACTACTACTGTGTATTACTAATTTCTTTTCTGGCCCTGCAAAATTGTATTTATGTGTTACTGCACTTGCAAAGGTATTTATACAAAAATTTAATCAGATTATTGTAGATTAAAGAGCTTACACATAGACTCAATCAGCCATCTCCTCTACCTTCCATTTTCTTGCTTTTCCTTTTCATGTACTTTATGCCACTGATGGCAAGATAAGGTCAGAGAAGAGACCCACATGAAACGGGCTGTCTAGAGAGGATGGAAAAATTTTGAATTTGAATAGTAGTTACTTCTCATTTAATTCCAACTGCTTATGCCCATGCTTGTTCTGGTATTTGACGCTGATGATGTGCTTGATTGTCTCTGAACCCACCTGAGCACACTTTCAATATTCCCAAAGGCTTCTTATCATCCAGAGTATTAAACAAGCAAGAAACCCATTCTCCAATCCCTAGCAAGTTTCTCTTTGTCTCACTTGATGGCTTCTTTTTTGCTGTGATAACACCTTTTCAGATTACATCTAAGGTAATAGGAGATCTAGAAATTTCTGCTATGCTGCCTTCTGCTCTGTGGAAGAATAAGGAGGAATTATTTTAACATTCTCCTAATTTTCTTTGAAATTTTTTCACCTTTCTCCTGCCCCCTGTCATGAATCAAAAAAAGTCTGGGTCTACAATGCCCAAGTTAATGCTGCATAGTATTGGTCGTAAAAAGAAAATTCTAAGTTTGGAATCTGTATTTGGATAACTTAATGCCTGGGTGGCAATGAGGACTTCATGGCTATAGGCTGAGCATAGTACGTGCCATACTTTAGCAGTGGCATTGCTAAGATTTCCATCTGTGATACACTGCATGCAATAAGGTATAGATAGAAGGGGATGCACTAACTGGTGTTATGTCTTGGGTATTTGAGAGGTGTAGGGAAACAGCAACTATAAGCACCTGGGAGAGAGCGAAAGTACTCAACACATTAAAGCAAAGTGTAAGATTTAGAGGGCCTGCTTGGAATCCTTTAAAAATACCTCATCTCCTGCCAGACAGCTGAGGCCAGACAGACAGATACAGGCAGCCTTCGAGTGGGGTCAACTGTGTAGGGCAATTTAAGTTCCAGAGTTTCCCCTTGGAGTCAGATTAAAGCAAGTTTCCAGATTAGATATATGTTTGCTTAGCTTGTTCCCCTGCTCTATCCTGCTTTGCTTATTTCTCTTCTCCTGAGAATACCTTCCTCAATAAACATGAACAAGTGAACAAGAATCTCCCATTTCAGGCACAGCTTCTAGGGAAGCCAGCCTAAGACAAATCCCAAGTAAAGCCTTTATTAGGCAAAATAACCAGCATTATAATATCTTCCTTTCATCTCCCTATAAGAGGAGGAGGGTGATAGAGGAATAAAAATGGATGAACTCCACAACTGATTGATGTAAGTAAGCCCTTTATTTCCCCAGGTTACCTATTTTTCTATTACCGTGTTCACCTCACTCAACAAAATGTCATAAAATTCCTGTAAGCAGAATATTTTGATAACAATGATTCATCACAAATTTGATCAATTTTACTTTAGGCACATTTTTAAGGCCATGACCCATACAAATGGCAGAGAACTTATAATGTAAAATATTATGTCTTAATACACAGTGATAACTGCAAAAGGTATTACTAACACTTACTCATGCTTAATTGCTATCCCATTTGTCCTCTTCACCCTTAAACACCCAGGAAAAGTGTTTGTATGTTTATTTAAAAAACTGTAGCATTTGCTCCCTGTATCAAAAAGAAATGCAAGAGTGATTATAAGTCAAATGTGTAAATATCAAGTAATTTAGAAGACAAATTAAAAAACAGTTGGATCATCTCCTGTATACTTGAAACTGTATGTGGAATGTCTAGTATCTATCCTACAAAGTATTTTCCTGTCTTGGTTTGTGAATATATTGTGTCCCAAAGGATAAGTCATATGACTTGTATTACACACACACACACACACACATGAATTCTATTTTTAAAATAATTACATATTAAGATGTAGATAAAAATATGAAGGGGAAAACTAATTTATTTTTCAACAATAAACTTAAAGATGGGGTTTAGATCCTGTTTTACACAAGGCATGGAATGATAAATCTAAAATCATGTAGGCTGTGTCAAAATATCCCAGTATCCAAAATTACTTTACAGAAAAGTTTGTGAAACCTTTGTTCCCTCACACAGTTGTGAGTCATGACTGATATATTCTTACTTTAATATCTAGATCAAATTACAAAGCATATTTGGAACCAGGCCTTCAGAGAGGAAAAGGGCTTGTGTTTGGAGAATTTTTCTAATTTAGTTCAATATTTTAAAATTTTTTCTATTTGAAAAATATTCTGACAGTTTTGCATGTGAAAGCATACAGTGAAATACTTTGGATGAAGTGGACAGAAGTTCTTGTTTTATTAATTTTTTCTTGGTAAATCATTTCCATTTTTGTATTTTGCATTCTCTTCCATTTTTCCCCATGACTCGTCTACCATAATATTTTAAGGCTACAAACGAATATCTGAGCACATGAAATGTATGGATGAAATGAAAAATAAGTTCCTTCAAACTTTTAGTCACTATCAAAATACTACCATCTTGAGTAAACAAAGCATGTATTCTTTTATCATTGCTTCAGTTTTAACGTCCCTACTGATTTAAGAATTTTGTATTTAATTATGGAATAAGAAACTTTTACCTCATGATTATATGTATGTGTGCCTTCATATATGCATGTCTAATCATACTGGGGTATTGAATTATGGACAGATTGTGATTATTTGAACAAAAAATAGAACTAAGTGTTTCTCAGATTTGTACATCACAGTAAACTGGACAGGATTTTAAAATTGCCTATCCTATGATCCCAAACCCAAAGATTCTTGCTCATTAAAACTGAATTGAGAGAAGAGAATATGTATTTTTTTAAGGCTTCCTAGGTGGTTTTGGTAAGGATCCAGGTCTGAGAATCAGTGTCATAAGACATACTTCAAAAACTGTCCCTTTAATTCTTAATATTGTAGCATAAAATAACAGAAAATGTTTATCTTTGACGTTAGGAAACTATATCCATATTTCAGCAAGCAGCGGGGTAGGGAATTGTGATTATTTGAAGCTTTATGGACCCCAGAAAGTCATGTTCTTAAAGCTAATCCATTCCTGTGGATGTAAACCTATTATAGGTAAAACTTTGTTATTAGGTTACTTCAGTTTAGGCATGGTCCAGGGTGGGTCTTAATCTTCTTACTGGAGTCCTTTATAAACAGGATAAATACAGAAAGAGAGAAGAGAAAGCCATGGAAGCAAGAAGCTGAAGCAATAAAACCCGGAAGAGAGGAGAGAGACAAGCCATGCCGGGAGGAGCCTTGCCTTGTGACAGAGGAGTCCCGGATTGCCAGCAGCTGGTCTTCAGGGAGAAAGCATCACCTGATGATGCCTTAAACTGGACATTTTTCTCAGCCTTGGAACTGTGAGTTTGTAAGCTAATACATTCTCATTGTAAAAGCCAACCCATTTCTTGTATATTGCTTTTGGCAGCCTAGCAGGCTGGAACAGGAATTTTCTAGGCTTCTCAAACTTCATTTTTATCATCTCAAAAAATAGGAATAATTATATATACCATTTCGATTTATGATTTTTATGAGTGTAAGTGTGACATATTCCTTGCGCAACACATGCTCTATACATGGTGGAATCCCAGTTTTCCATTCAAATTCAGCCACTTAGTAGTCCTTATAAAAAGTTTCATAAGTCTCTTATGTACCACCATCCTCCAAAAAAAGGTAAGAATGGGATAAACCTACATATATGACATACTTCACACCTCTCTAGTGAGGGGCCATGTAAGAATTATTTTTTGCTGACTGAGAACAGCAGACTAGTGTAGTTCAAGGCTGACCAAAGGGAAAGAAAAAGCATGAGAGTCCACATCCTGAGTCTCTATAGGAAGGTATCATCCTTCTAAAGAAGTGGGAGTGTGCTTTTAAGAAAACATTGAATATTGTCCTATAATTTATATGATAAAATCTTAAGTATTGATTTTATATTCCAAACAATAGAAATTAAATAATGATATGCAATTTTTTTAGATTGTAAGATTGCTGAAGTGATACTATCTTCTCTAAAGGGAAAGAAATCAGGATATTATGGTTGAAGTATGTGGAGATTTTTCTGTGTTTTAAAAGGAATTATAATGTCAAAAGCCTGAGAAACACTGGTAATTGATAAGGGATTAGAAATCTCAGTCCTGAGACCTAGAGTATGGTTTGAGGGCTGTCACTAATTATATGATTTTGAGCAAAAGGCTTTGATTTTCTTTGGACCTGTTTTTCCTTTATGAAAATGTGAGGATTAGAAATGAACTTCATATTATCTTCCAGATATTTATAATTATTATTCCATATTAAAATATATGCTATACAATGTAAAATTTAAATATTTCCATATATCATAAATATTTAAAATAGACAAAACACATAAATACATGGAATATATTTTTATATTTTTATTTTTTAAATATTATTTTTACAATATGTGGATCTTCTTGATATATGTTTTCCCTTTAGTAATTAACAAAACAGGTACCGAGCTGTGAGATTTTTGAAGAGAGAGTTATCGCCTTCATTTCTTAACCAAGGTCCTATACTTGGATAATAGAAACTGAATGATGTGGGTTATCAACATCAGTCTTATCATAAGTATAGCTATTTACATTTGTGGATTACCTTTTTTAGTTGTTCAGGGGCTGCCGCATTCATTCGATCACTTAATTTAAATCTATGTTTAATAACTCCTTTGCAAAAACAAAAGCACAAATGACAAAAAAACTAACTGCTCCCCTACCCCCTAATTGCATAGGAGATACCAAGAAATCTCAAGAATGATCACAATGGAATATTCCTAACTTTGTGTCTGGGATGGCCTGTGTCTAAGGAGGCTTTATTGAGAAGGCATAGGGATTCTTTAAAACTTGAGTTACAAGCTGTAGAAAGAATAAAACTTGTCTTTTTTTGTATACCACCATTAATGTTTCCTTCACATATTGTGATAATTTCCCTTCAGGGACAACTTTCTCAGAGCTGATTCACCAAAACTTTATAACGATGGAAATATTAACAAATATGTGCTTTTAGTGAAGGGAGAGCCGAAAGCTGGAAACTTCTCAGCATCACGGGAACAAAAGTATTAGTGTTAACGTGTAGAATAAAATTTTAATAACATAATTATTTGCCACAAGAAGAAATTTGTTTTTGTTTTGCATTTTTTTTTTGAGTAGCTTTTCTTCATTGTCCAGTTCATTATTGTATCATCTGTTAATTAATGGAGATTTGCAGTTTAATCTCTATGATTCTATTCATGGCTAAAATTCTAGAATATAACCATCCAAATCAAAATTTAAATTACTAGTACTGCTTATTGTTTCATCTGAAAGCTATATGGCAAATAGAAATTTATTGTTGAGTCAAGTTTTACCTGGTGGAAGGAATATCAGTTAATAAGACTGTTATTCCAGGCTTAATAAGCCTGCATAGTGAAAAAATTCCTGTAATAACAGTCACTGGGGAGATAATTGCTTATGATCATTGCAATATAAAATGGTTCTAAATGTCCCATCACTGAGAAACTCTTTGTCCCCTCTGTAAATGCCACAAGGTATATAAAACTATAAACTTCATTTTGCTTTTTAAATGATTGCCCAGCAATTGGAAAGATTTTTCAAAATGTCATAAGGAGGGAAATGAACTAGCTCAAAATCCCTCATCAGCTTCACACTGAAGGCAAACTCTTTTGTGTAAATGAATTGTGCTGTAAACAGTTCTCTTATTAACTGATATTCCTTCCACCAGGCAAAACTTGAAAGCTATATGGCAAATAGAAAATTATTGTTGAGTCAAGTTTTGCCTGGTGGAAGGAATATCAGAGTTTCTCAGTCTCAAATTTGGGCCAAATAATCCTTTGTTAGGAGGAATCTGTTCTGTGCATTTTAAGATACACACACACACACACACACACACACACACATACATACATACACACACATATATATATAAAACAGACATAATATGCATATATATTCATATATACATATATCATAAAACTTAAGACTTTATGGCCATATGGGTGCCACACCCACACATATATGCATACATGTTGCCTTAAAATGCTACTATATAATTTGATTGTTTGGTTCATTGTTGTTGAATAATACCAGTTAGAAAATGTACAAAGGAAAAATGTCAACAAAGATTTTCTTGGTTTCTGAAAATAGAAAACCCCTTCACTATAAGAATATCATCTTTAAAAATGGCTTTTAGATTAATCTTAACAGAGTGACCATCACTATAATGAGTGATGCTTGGCAGAACCATCTTCAACTCCATTCCCTGCTGTGACAAACAATAAACCCTATACTTAGTACCTGCTTGTATTGTTGAGATGAAATGTGTCATGTCACATCCTGTACAGCCCCTGATTGTGCTTGTGATATGGAACTGCTATACAAAATCTTCATAGAATTGCAGTTATACACTATTCACTGCTAACACAAACCACAAAATGACTATTTTTCTTTCAATCATCCACTTCCAAATCGTTCTTCCCAAACCTGTCAGTGACTAGCTTAGGTGTGTAGTGATTTTTTTTAAGGCCTTAGCATCCACTTTGTCCACAGTCAGACTTCTTTATTCATTGTTATTAGGAATATCTTCACAAAAAGTTCTTTTATATGTTTTATATAGAGGCTCTTTTGTGACTTTGTTTGTCCTCTCTCTTGATCTCTTGATCAAAATTTCCCCAACAATCTTGTGATGGAATATTTTGCTTCAATTTCTCCTGGCTTGCATTTTAACTCCAGGTCTCTATGCTCAACCTACATAGTTACTCCAGTACTCTTAACCCACCTTTCTAGATTATGAAAACATCTGAAATGTATTTGCTAAGTCTTTCACGTAATTCCTTATATTTCATTTAGGGAGAGTACAAAGACTTAAGCATGTATAACTCATGCATAATTTAGACATTGTCATAGCCTCCATTCTTAAAGCGAGACAAATATTTTCTCCAAAAATCAATAGGTCTTTTTTTTTTAAATTATGGAATTATTTTTGTTATGCTTATTTGTTTGCTCTTTGCTTCAGATTTTTGGTACTTTTATATCAATCCATCCTATATTGTATTAACACATTCTGCCTCCAGCCAAACTACCTTCAAGAAATAATAGTAAACCCCCTCCAGAGAAAGATGGCATCAATCTGATAGGTAACATAGTAACAGTTCTTCATATATGATGGCTTCCATTGAACTTCACTTTAGCACTCATAAAAGCACCAGAAAACAAATGAGTATAAACAGGCAATATATACAGATCCTCAGAAAAATTAGATTCTGGAGTTACCAGACACAAATTTAAAAAGAATGTGACTAATAGTTTCAAGAAAATGAAGAGATAAATGGAAATTTTTACCAGAGAAATTAAATCAATAAAATAGAATCAAATACAAATTCTAGCATTAAAATAAAAATTAATAGAAGTTAAATATGCAAGAAATGGTTTTAACTGCAGATGAAATAAATCCTATAATAGTTTTAGTAAACTGGGACATAGAAAGAAAAGAAAATATACACAATAAAATTCAGAGATAAGAAAAGATGAAACACACCCAATAGATTGTAAAAAGTATATGAGACATTTGAAAATTTCTAATGTGTAATTAGAGTAAAGGATGGTAAAGATAAAGAATAGGGAAGAAACACTATTAGAAGAGGTAATAAGTGGCCTATTTATTACCCAAATGTAACTGAGTACATATTGACAAAAACTGAAGATGGAAGATCCCCATGTATGATCAATTTAAAGAAAATGAAATCTATGTACCTCATAATAAAACTGCTGAAAACTGAAGAAGAAAACTCTTCCAAAGAAAATAGAATATTTTTATTAATTCATATTTTATAAAAATTAAAGGAATGATATCATTCCTTTATGAAAATAGCAACCTGCCAACTTATGATTCTGTACACAGTAGTTATATTCTTTTCCTATCGCCTCTGTAATAATCACCACAAATTTAGTGGCATAAAGTAACACAGATTTATTATCTAATAGTTCTAGAAGTTAGAAGCCCTAAAATCAAGGAGACAGTAGGGCTGTATTCTTTCTGAAGGTTCTAGGGGAGAATCTGTTTCCTTGCCGTTTCCAGCTTCTAGTGGACACCTGCATTCCTTGGCTAGGGGTCCCTTTCTCCATCTTCAATTATAATAAGGAGCCAAGTTCTATAAACATGTATTGATGGTTCTAATTCTATAAGCATCTTTGGTCTTTAGCTCCTGGCCACAGAGGATGGTCACCACTGAGCTTTTTGAAAATGATTGTGCCCCGCTTGTCAGCACATTCCTATGACCAGTTGACAAAGGAGGAAAAGAACATAGGTTTGGTGTATAATCTCTCCTCTCCCTTAAGAGATCCAGAACTTTACTTACGAATTTACCTTCATAGCTGCTACCAGTTATAGGTCAGTTCAGTTGGACATGAGGCATGGTGGGGCAGTTCCTAAGGAGGGCGAGAATTGTATTATATGACATCTGCCTCAGAGTCCTTATGGTATTCCAACATTTATGCAGGTTCAGACACCTCAAGGGAATCTGGAGATTCAAGATTGTCAGTAGTGTCTATCCATATATCCACATCCTACGTCTAATAGTCCTACTCCTTCCCTGTGAGAATTTGTCTGTCCTTGAACTTCTGCCACTCATAAAATTAAATTCCTTGCCTGATCCCCAGCTGTGTCTGATTACAACCTGCAGAAGATGAGGGTCTCTTTAAATGCAATCATCAAAACCCTCTGAATACTTACATTTTGCTTTAAAGTAATAACTAGATCTGAGCCTGTAATTTTCTCTTCAATGAAAGAGTGGCTGTTAGAAACAGCCATTCCAACTCCAAAGTCCTTATAATTAGCATCCTTCCCATACCTCTCAATTGCTTGAGAATTGAACCAGATAGTGAATCCCTGAATCTTATCCCAGCTCACCATCAGTAAAGGCTGAGTAATCACACTGCCTAATCATGCCTGGGATCAACTGTACTCCACCTAGCACTACTTAAGATGTCCTTACAGCTCTCTAACTGGTACATTATCTGACTCTAGGATGGCTTCTATAAAATCAGCTTTCTAGGACACTACTGCAAGTTCCTTAGAGGCAAAGCCTGAGGAAGAGAATCTTTCTCAATTGATTTAAAAAGTTCCTTTTGGAGGAGAACAATGAGGAGAGCAGGATTAGGCAAGGGCTTAATGCAAAGAAAGAATACGGTCTTCAATGGAAACTAGCTTTAATCTGATCCCACTTGGATGATCTGAATCATAAATCGCATATCAAAGTTGGCTGGCCCTGCTTAAGGCAAGGGGTATGGCTAGTGAGACCAATGTGTTAATTAATTATTGGCTGATGGCTAGAGCTGGGGATGGGAAAGGAGGATGGAAAGAAGTTTCTTGGCTAGAGACTGTAGTCAGCCAAAGGTAATTCCACAGATAAGGGAAAAGACCGTGTCCCCTGAGAGTGCATCTACCAGGAAAATTGAGCTGGGTGGGCGACACAGTATGTATTACATTAAAGGAAAGGTGAATATGCAAATAAATGTAAATGATTAACTTGATACTCCATCATTTAGATGTGACTTAAATAAATGTAGTCTTAAAATACTTGACAAAAGTTACATAAAAGGCAGAAGAAATAGATGTGATTAAAGTCTGCATTTGCTATTAAATGGTAAAAGTAATCATTTATATGAGACTTAAGTCAAGATCCTTTAAATTTTAAACATAACTTAAAGTTATTCAAAGTAACAGAAAAGAATATATATATAACAAAGTAATAAAAGTGAAGGAATGGAAAACAATAGAAACAACAACAGGAATAATTACAGTAATAAAGTGTTGGTTAATACAAAAGCCAAAAATGGAGAGAGAAAAAGAGTATAGGGGGCAAATTTTTTAAAGATTAGTAATAAATGGTGTAGATAAACCCACATATATCAATAACTGCTAAAAAATAGGTAGACTAAATAGGTAGACTAAATAATACATTCAATTTCAAATTTATAAAGACATAAATAATTTTATGCTGCTTTTAAGATAGAAATTTAAAATATAAATATACTGAAACATTTAAATTAAAAAGATGAAAGAAATTATAACAAACACCAAAAGAAAGTTGAAATAATTATGATATATGAAAAATAAAGTTTAAGAAAAAAGTATAACTAGAGTAAATAAGTACACTTCCTAAAGATGAATGCTTCAATTCACAAGATAAATTCTATGAATATAAGCATTTATTCACTTGTTAGAATAGTTTCAAAATAGTTAAAGCAAAAATAGACCTTAATAAAAGAAGAACTGGACAAATCAAAAGCTAAAGCAATAAATTTTAACATACATCTCAGAATTATTTAGAACAAATAGACCAAAAGATTCAGTAAGGATACTGAAGATTTGAAAAACACAATTTTTATACTTTACTTAATTGATAATTATATAGCATTACATCCAATAATTAAAGAGAATTTTCATTATCTTTAAGTGCATACAAAACATTTACCAAACTGGCCATGAACTCAGTCTTAAATCACATCTCATTTTTCTCAAATAATTAACATATATGGAAATAAATGGAATATATTTTCTGGTCATAGTAGAAATAAGATAGAAACTCACAATGAAAAATAAAAAGAATATCCCCCATAAGCTTTGAAATCAAGGAATTATTTCTAAATAATCCATATATCAAGGGAGAAATTACAATATGTATTAGAAAATGATTTTAAATAAAATAAAATTGAAAACACTACAAATAAAAGCAGGAGTCAAGAGAAATCTCCTACACTTATAGTGTAGGAGCATTTTTTTTGTTTTGTTTTAAGTTTAAAATAAGTGAGCTAATTATCTATAAAATAAGTTGAGGGTAGAAATTAAAGTAAAATAAAGTAAAAAAAAGAGAATAATGGAAATAACAAATATAAAATTAGAAATTAACTAAATGAAATACAAACTTAAAATAAGGGAAATAATATTTGGTTATTTGAATATTCAAAGAAATCTTGAAAGCTGAAAAAGATAAAGAAAGAAAACAAATTACTTATATTAATACAGAAGAAGGGACATTCCTACAGCTCCTTCAGATATTTAAAAATAATAAGAGAATATTATGAATGAATCAATAGCAATAACTTTGAAAATTTAGATGGATTTGAAAAGATCCTTGAAGTAAATACTCCTTACCCAAACATATGAAAACAAATATGAAAATCCAAATATACACACATACACAAAAATATATATGCATATACATATGCACATATATGCATATACATATATACACATGCATGCATATACATATATAATGTTACTGAATATAAAAGTTAAAACCTTTCCTGAAAAAACTCTAGGCTATGATGGAGTTGCCAAATATTTCTTTCAAACATTTAAAAGAAAGATTTCATATATTTACACAAATTCAAAAAGAACATAAAACAAAAGATGGCTTTCTAAATCATTTTATGTGGTCATCATAATTGATAAAAACCCTGGCAAAAATAGATTCATTATATGTCAATATTTCTCATAAACATAGATGTAAAATTTAAGCAAACTATTAATTACCAAATTGACTGCAGGTCATGATGGTTAAATTCATGTGTCGACTAGGTTATGGTGTCCAGTTGTTTGGTCAGGCAAGCACTGGCCTGATTGTTACTGTGAGGGTATTCTGTGGATTTAAATCTTTAATCAGTTAATTGCATCTATGGCTGAATAAGTCTACAATCAACAAAGGAGACTCCCTTCAACAATGAGAGAAATCTCATCCAATCAGTTAAAGACCTTAAAGGGGAAACTGAGGATTTCAGCAGTCAAAAAGAAGAATTTCTATCTCCACTTCAGCCAGCCAGCTTCTCCTTGGGAATTCATCAACATCTTCATCATAGTTCCCAAATTCTGGCTTGCCAATCTCAAAGTTCATGTGAGGCAATTGCTGTAATAAATCACTTAATATTTGCATATATACTCCTGACAGTTCTGTTTTTCTGCTGAAACCTAACTAATATAGGGATATTTAAAGAGGATAATATACCACTTCCATGATGAGTTTATTCCAGGAATGAAAGGTAGTGTTAACATTTGAAAATTGATCAATCTAATTCATAAACATTAAGAGTATGAAAGAGAAAAGCCATATAATTATTTCAACAGATTCTGAAAAAGAACATTTGATAAAATATAAAAGCCATTCATATAAAAATTATCATTTAACTAGTATTTGAAAATATTTTTCATAACCTGATAAAATATATGTATAAAAACATCTATAAAAATTATTATCAATTGATGGAATACTGAATTTTCCCACTGAAGTTTTACAAGACAAGGATACCTGTTAACACTGTCTGTGTCTAGTAGTATTCTAGAACTCCTAGCAGGCGCAATAAGGTAAGAACAAAAATGATGTAAAAGTATGAAATTAAGCAATACATTCTTTGCATTCACATAGAAAAGCATAGAAAATCAGAGAACCTACAGACCTTTAGGTTATTAAGTAACAGGTCAGTATACAAAATACTGATATTGAGAGACAAACCACAAACATTATCAATGCAAATTCAAAATATCATTTACAATATAAAATATTAAATACTTAGTAATAACTCTGCTGAAGCATGTGCAAGAATTCTGTACAGAAAATATAAAAAATTCCTGAGAAAATATTTTAAAAGGTCTAAATAAATGGAAGATAACATTATGTTCTTTGATTAGAAGGCTCAGCATTATAATGATTCAGTTCTATAGGCTCAACCGAATTTCAA
>JAQZBX010046308.1:0-20796 GCA_029593785.1 Cabassous unicinctus | reverse complement strand
CTGTATCTGCTTGTCTTCTCTTTAGGTGGCACCAGGAACTGATCCCAGGACCTTCTGGAGTAGGATAGAGGTGCTCAATCTCTTGTGCCACCTCAGCCCCCTGGTCTGCTGTGTCTCTTATTGTCTCTCCTCTGTCTCTTTTTGTTGTGTCATCTTGTTGTGCCAGTTCTCCACGTGGGCCAGCCCTCTGCTCAGGCCAGCTCGCTGTGCGGGTCAGCTTGCCTTTTACCAGGAGGCCCCCGGGAATTGAACCCTGGACTTCCTATGTGGTAGACGGGAGCCCATTCGCTTTAGCCACATCCATTTTCCTTTTTTTTAATGTATTTTTTATTTTTAAAAGATACTTAGATTAATTAGTGTGGTACATTCATTGCAATTGATGAACACATTTTGGAGCATTGCCACTAAGCATGGACTATAGTTTACATTGTAGTTTATACTCTCCGCCACTCAATTCTGTAGGCTATAGCAGGATATATAATGGCCTGTATCTGTCACTGCAGTGTCATCCAGGTCAATTCCAAGTCCTGAAAATGCCCCCATATTACATCTCTTTTTCTCTCTCCCTGACTTCAGCACCTCCAGTGGCCAGTGTCTCCGCATCAATGATACAATTTCTTCCATTGCTAGAATCACCATAAGTCTATAGTGGAATAATAGTAAGTCTACTCTTGTCCATATTTTATTCCGCAATCTTGAGGATTCTGGGAAGGTGATGTCTACTCCACCTCTAATTGAGAGGGGCCTTCAATCCCATATGGCAGATGAATGGGACTCTCTTGCTTGCAGTTGTAGACATTGACATTCTCGATTCCTTTAGTGTGGTGGTTGTCTATCCTCACCTCCCCATCAGCTGTCTTGGGTGAGTCCAATGAACTGAAGATTAGGTGTTGCAACTCTGCTGAGGCTCACAGCCCAGCCAGCACATGGACAGCCCAGAGATTCAAGTCTCCTGGACATACACTTACCAACTCCAGCACCAACTATAGGTTCAAACAAAAAGGACAGAAGAGGCCTGTGTAGAGGAGTCACATCTGAGTCCAACTCTGTCACACTTGGGAGCACAATCTCCAAAGCAGGGTCCACTGGCAAGGTCGTTTGTCTTTTTATTCTTTTTTGATGCTCAAAAGCATAAGGAAGAAAAGGATGGCCCAAGTGATCCAACTATTCAAATAATGCTGTTGAGGTGAAGAAAAAATGCACAAAAGAAAATTTAAAATACAGTGGTACAAAATAAAAAGTCTCCTTTTTTGATTCTACCTCTACCCCTACCCACCCACTTGTTCTTGGACCCTCTCTTCAGAGGATAGTTAAGTATTTTGTCTTTCTTTCAAAACATTAAATATATATATACCTGCCTATCATAATATTCTTTGTGCCTAGCCCATAGTAGGTATATCAATCAGCTTTTGCTGGGTTTTGCTGCCATAGTAATACCTTCAAATTTCAGTAGCTTACAACACTGGTTTATTTCTTGTTCATATTACATGTTGTCATCTGTGAATTGGCTGCAGCTTTGTTTCACATATTTTAATTTGGAACCGTGACTGAAGAGGGAGCCTTTGTCTGGAACATGCCATTATTGTGGCAGAGGGAAAAAGCAAGCAAACTGGTGCAAACATGCAATGGTTCTTAAAGCTTTTCCTCACTCATGGCAGTTATCATGTCAGCTTGTATGCCATTGGCCAAACCAAGTCATATGTTCAAGCTTGTTGTCAGTGAGTGGAACAGGCATGTGTACGCCTCACACAGGTGCCGTTGCAAGTCACATGATAATGGGTGAGACTCTATAATCCTCTTAAAAAGGAAAGAGGAGAGTGAAGTTAGGAACAATGACAGTCTACCACAAGAGGTCCTCAACAGATGCTTGCTAAATTGTTTGTTTTGAATCCGTGAAAGATTCTTTTTTTTTTCCTTAATGGAAGATTTCAAATATACTGAAGTAGAGAGAATGATGCAGTGAACTTCCGTGTTCCATCATTAGCTTCAGCAGTTATCCGTGCATGGAAATCTTGGTTCATCTGTTTCCTTCTCCCTGCCTCTCCACTGGATCATTTTGAAGCAGTTACCAAATATTTCACTAAGTGAAAAGCTAAGGTCTGAAAGTGTAACAACTTATAGTAAATACTTTTTCTTTTTTTTAAAACACATGAATAAATATATACATTTCTCAAAGGTAATGGATACATATAAAAAATTTTTTTTAATCAATATGTTACACAGTATATTTGGTTCATAGTAATGCATTCATACAGTATTTGTCCTTTTGTGTCTGGCTTGCTTCACTCAACATAATGTCCTCCAGGTTCATCCATGTTCTCATATGCTTTATGACTTCATTTCTTCTTACAGCTGCATAATATTCCATCATGTGAATAGACCACAGTTTGTTTATCCATTCATCTGTTGATGGACACCTGGGTTGTTTCCAACTTTTGGCAATGGTGAATAACGTTGCTATGAACATCGGTGTGCAGATGTCTGTTCGTGTCACTGCTTTCAGTTCTTCTGGGTATATACCCAGTAGTAGTATTGCCGGGTCACGTGACAAGTCTATATTCAACTTCTTTAGGAACTGCCAAACAGTCCTCCATAGTGGTTGTACCATTCTGCGTTCCCACCAGCAGTGAAGAAGTGTTCCTATCTCTCCACATCCTCTCCAACACTTGTAGTTCTCTGTCTTTTTAATAGTGGTCATTCTGATAGGTGTGAAATGATATCTCATTGTAGTTTTGATTTGCATTTCCCTAATCATGTGATGTTGAGCATTTCTTCATGTGTTTTTTTGTCATTTGCATTTCTTCTTTGGAGAAATGTCTATTCAAATCTTTGGCCAATTTTTTAATTGGGTCGTTTGTCTTTTTATTGTTGAGTTGTAACATCTCTTTATATATCCTGGATATTAAACCCTTATCAGATATGTGATTTCCAAATATTTTTTCCCATTGAGTTGGCTGCCTTTTCACCCTTCTGACAAAGTCCTGTGAGGTGCAAAAGTGTTTAATTTTGAGGAGGTCCCATTTATTTTTTTGTTGCATGTGCTTTGGCTGTAAGGTCCAAGAAACCACCTACTACAAGGTCTTGAAGATGTTTCCCTACATTTTCTTCTAGTAGTTTTATGGTCCTGGCTTTTATATTTAGATATTTGATCCATTTTGAGTTGATTCTTGTATAGGGGGTGAGATAGGTGTCCTCTTTCATTCTTTTGGTTATAGATAACCAGTTCTCCCAACACCATTTATTGAAGAGACTGTTTTTTCCCATTAGTGTGGGCTTGGTAGGTTTGTGAAAAACCAGTTGACTGTATAGGTGAGGGTTTATTTCTGGGTTCTCAATTCTATTCCACTGATCAATGTGTCTATCTTTATGCCTGTACCATGCTGTTTTGACCACTGTAGATTTGTAATATGTTTCAAGGTCAGGCAGTGAAATTCCTCCCACATTGCTCTTCTTTTTTAGAATGCTTTTGGCTATTTGGGTGCACTTACCCTTCCAGATGAATTTGGTAATTGCCTTCTCTAATTCTGTAAAGTAAGCTGTTGGGATTTTGATTGGTATTGCATTGAATCTATAAATCAGTTTGGGCAAGATTGACATCTTCACCATATTTATTCTTCCAGTCCATGAACATGGAATGTCTTTCCATTTGTTTAGGTCTTTTAAAATTTCTTTTAGCATTGTTTTGTAGTTTTCTGCATATAGGTCCTGTACTCCTTTGGTTAAATTAACTCCTAGGTATTTGAGTCTTTTTGTTGCTATTGAAAATGGAATTTTCCCCCTGATTTCCTCCTCAGGTTGTTCAGTACTAGTGTACAAAAACATTACTGATTTTTGTGTGTTGATCTTGTATCCTGCCACTTTGCTGAACTCATGTATTAGTTCAAGTAGCTTTGTTGTGGATACTTCAGGATTTTCTAAGTACAGGATCATGTCATCCGCAAACAGTGAGAGTTTTACTTCCTCTTTTCCTATTTGGATGCCTTTAATTTTTTTGTCTTGTCTAATTGCACTAGCTAGAACTTCTAGTACAATGTTGAATAACAATGGTGACAGTGGGTATAGTAAATTCTTACTATCTAATAGTTTGAGATAGTGGTACCAGAAACTGACAGGTGTCAAGGAGGAGAGGCTGTTAAAGTAGGAGAGGCTATTCATATCAAGAATTTGACAGCCAGAAACTTGTTTTGACTTCATTTTGAGTATTTCTGGGGGAGGCTTATGGCAGAATGTCATCTACTTTTCCAGCATCTCTCCTCCCTCTCTCCCTCTCCCTCTCCCTCTCCCTCTCCCTCTCTCTCTCTCTCTCTCTCTCTCTCTCTCTCTCTCTCTCTCTCTCTCTGTGTGTGTGTGTGTGTAGCAGAAACAGGTAATTAATCTCTGGAAAAAATAACATTGCAACAGATTTGATTTGCAGGTGGTTTCATTTCTTGTTGAGCCTCTCTTGGAATGAAGCCAATTAAAAGGAACCCCAGACCTTAATGGCTCCATGGCTTCTGGAACTCTGTCAGCGATGTTATTTGCTCTGGAGAAGAGCATCAAAATCATTTATAAAAATCCTGTATTCACCTATACTGTTTGTTTTGTAGAGAAAGGATTCTATCAGTTCTTTAAGGAGATCTGTAAGATAATATAAGTGAGTCTGATAATTTAGAAATAATTAAAGCCACTTTCTTCTGCTCATGTTAGTTGGTCCAAAACCTCCATTTGACTCAAGATATCACAGATTTTGTTAGCATATGATATAAGACAATAAAGTTTACTTGTCATTTCTACTGTTGGGAGTGTTAGACATGGCATTATAAATTTAGGATCATCAGTTTCAGAAGACATCCTCTTTGGGGTGTGTTATGCAATAAAAGGTAGGAAGCAAATTAAATAAAAAATCCCCTCTTCAGTTTATAGATTGGCAGGGAATAGTGAGGCAGTCAAAAAGGATTTATACAGTTTATTGAATAAATCAATGATTGTATGTAACATGATGAAAATATTTTATTTTATTAATTAGTACCACTATTTAATCAATTTTATCTTCTTAACTGGCTTCTTTCATTGAGTATATAGAAACTTATTTTAAAGAAGTGGTCTTTTTTTTTTTTTAAACAAAATCATTTTATTGATACATATTAATAAAACATAAATCCATCCAAAATGTAAAGGAGGTGGTCTTTATTATTTTTTTTAAAGATTTATTTATTTATTTATTTATTATCCCCCCCTTGCTGCTTGTGTTTGCCGTGTCCATTCGCTGTGTGTTTCTTCTGTGTCTGCTTATCTCCCTCTTGCTGTGAGGTCCTGCTGCATCAGCCCAGCATGTCACGTGGGCCGGCCTGCCCTCACAAGGAGGCCCCGGGAACCGAACCCGGGGCCTCCCACATGGTAAACGGAGGCTCTTTCGATGAGCCACACCCGCTTCCTGCTGTGAGGTCTTGCTGCATCAGCCCACTGCGCTGCGCGGGCCGGCCTGCCCTCACAAGGAGGCCCCGGGAAGCGAACCCGGGGCCTCCCACATGGTAAACAGGAGCTCTATAGATTGAGCCACACCCGCTTCCCAGGAAGTGGTCTTTATAAGCATCTAACTAGCTTTAGTTTTTTTTCTTCAATTAAGTTATATTGTCATTCTCATTTCAGGATCCATGTAAGAAGTATAACAGAAAAATGGCTATCATTGGCTTATAAATAAAATTTATACTTAAATTTGAATTTTTCTTGGTATTTGATTGATTCTGGCTTTGCTTGCTTGGGGCCATATAGTCTATTTAAAATATAAATGAATAAATATATTTTTTCATGGAGAATAACCTTGACTTGGTATTCATGTTATTTTTCTGTTGTATCACAATTGACAAACATTAGTTTTTAGAAATAATAGTTTGTCAGTACCTAAGTCAGGATAATATGCTTGTACTTTGGTTGCATTTTAGTTGAATTTTTTAGTTACAGAATTTGGGAAAAGAATTTTGTTTTCTAGTTAATGAATTTACTCAGAAACATGATTAGAATTCTTGAGACAGTGTTTAAAGATAAATTGGGTGTGTTGCCTTAATGGAAACAGTGAAAAGAAGAAAAGCTCCTCACCATGCAGTTATAGCTTAAAGGATACAAGGTACAATTTTGTTTCCAAAAATAGAAATTAAATCAAATATTTTATGGACAAATATTAATAATTAATTTTGACTACTCTGGCAGAATTTTCTTTGAGACTATTCTTTTTGTCAGAGAAAGAAAGTAGCTTCTAAAGGAAAAGATATCCCATCTCTATATCTATATACCTGTCTGTCTGTTTTTTGTCCTTGTAAGAGGAGCAGTGAAAGGGAACTGAATGAGGATGATATGGAGAAAAGAGCCTGGGTTTTCGTGTCAGTCAGACTTCTAAGTTGGGAGACCTTAGGCAAATTATTTAAGCTCTCTGAATAGCAGTTTAGTTTCTTCATCTGTTAAAATGGAAATAATCTTGTTTCTTAGAGTTGTAGTAGAGATTAAATGGGGATATATTTATATTTAAGTACCTAACATATAGTAAGAGGTCAGTAAGTTATATAGCAGCTGTTATCGTTTAAATCTCAGAAATTAGTTAGGTTTTCCTAAAACTTTTATATATGCATGTAAATGATTTTGCATTCATATGTCTTTTCAGCTGCTAATGCTAAGACAGTTTTTTTCCCCTTGATAATATTCCTTATCCTTTATATTTCAAATTGCAGGCTGTTTTTAGAATTCAGGTGCATTCAGAAGTGAGGAATAGAATTAAGGAGGCAGTTCTTTCAATTCAGACTGTGGAATAATAACATCTCTAGTGACAAATGAGTAAGATTTTGAGGATTGGAAGTCAACTTTAAAATCTGCCTTTGATCACTCAGAATTTTTCCAGTTCCATATTTATCTACATTAGTTCATTTATTCAGTAAATATTGAATGCTTAATCTGTGTTGGTCATTGTATTGGCAGTTATTTGGAGCTCTTGTTACCTGCTGATTTATATGTAAGAATTAAGAAATTTACTGGTAAAGTGATATTGATATTCACTAAATAGTAAGAGTGATATTCATTGAATAGTGCAGAAGACAAATGTAAGAAGTCATATATATTTTGGGGAAGAAGTGGTATAAAATCTTAATTAATGATTAAATTTATCTTATTTTCCAAGTTAAAAAATTAATGTGGTTATTTCCTATCATGTGCTACCGTTTTATCTTTTCCTTTTTATTTTTTCAGTTTAATTATATTTTGGTCAGTTTTCTGAGCTGAAGTGGAAAGGATGTGTAAGATGAATTTGGGAAGCATAAGTGTTTGTTGCTTTAGAATATGTGAGTTAATGCCTTAGAAGGAGGTCACATTTAAGGGCTGAGGCTTTGATTTAGTTGATAATTGAAGGAGAGAACCTTTTTATTTGTTAGCGATCTCTTTGAAGATAGCAACCAGTTAGGCCTATACTTTGTGTATCCATTGAAAACTTGATTAATATGGTGGTGATTTGGGAAGAGAATGATTTTGAATCAAAACTGCAGTAGTTTGGTTAGCAGGACAATGTTTAAATCAATTTTTTTGCTCTTATATTTTAGACTTTAGAAACGTGGCAAGTGTGATGTAGGTGAAGATGATTTATTAAAAAATAGATGAAATTTAGTTTTATAATGAAATTTGTGATGTAAAAGATTTTACATTTATTGAATACATACCAAGTGCTGTCCTAGGGACTTTTTGTTCATTATCTTTTTAAAATCTTTTCAACTGTGTATATTAAATTATGACTCCATTTAAAAATGGACAGCTGAAAAAAGTAAGAGTTTAAGAGGTTCACCAACTTGCTCAAGGTTGCATAGTTTCTAAACAGAAGAGTTGGGATTTGTATGACTGCAATACCCATTTTCTTTTGGCCTACTGATCTCAATCCTGCATACATCACTTTACTCATCTGGATCAGTCAGTTGATATTTTGAAAGTGGCTTTTATTTTCATTAGCACCATTAAAGGGTTATCTTCATATTATAATTCATAACTATATCTTATTCTTTCTGTTCTTAATCATCTATTTACCTATTTGTTTTTCCAGATTTCTGATATAAGGACTTTTGTCTTCATTCCTCTAAAGACTGTCTATCTCATGATTAGGTTTATTTATTACTTTAAATATACACACATCTGTAAACATTGAACTCTTTTAAAACCTTAATTTGTGTTGATTGTAACCCATTTTCCATTATAATTATTCTAAAGTTCTTTTAAGAAGTTTAGGGCCCATCTAATATAAATTTTATGGGTTTTTTCTTTTTTGCTGCATCATAGGCACACAGTGCTATCAAGAAGTGACTCAAAAATTGTTGACCTAGTAGATAAGGAAAAAAGGCATCAAATGAATGATTTTAAGAGAGCGTGGTCAGACTTTGGTGAAGCATAAAAGATATAAGCAAATTGGGTTGCAGTTTTTCCTTGGCAACAATCTGGTTAAGTGGCAGTAGAGATAATATTTTCCTTTTAAAGATTTTTTATAGTAGCAATCTTCCCTTCTTGATCATTCAGTTTATATTTTCTACTACTGAAAAAACTAAGTAATTATCCCTTTTATTCTAGCTCTAGTTTCATCTTCTGGGCCAAAAAACATTGTTACCTGTAATCTTTATTTTTAGTTTGTAAATGATTTTTCTTTCCTGTTACTGAAATCCTGTAGCATAAATCATTTTAGTCTAGCCACTTTTTATGCTATAACATTGGAAAATTTTGCTTAAGAGATATTTAGATGTTTGTTATTTTTTAACCTAATTCCTTTTAACTGCAAATTGTTTTCTTATATTTTCATAGTAACCCCAGAGAATCTAGAACAGAGCTAGGCAGATAGTTGGTTTCAGAAAGAAGCCTACATAATGTCACTCCATTCCCTGGGATGGCTGTTGTCCATCATCGTCTTCTCACCAGGTGACTTGGGTGAGTCCATTGAGCTGTAGAGTAGGAGTTGCAGCTCCACTGAGATTCCAGGCACAGCTGGCACATGGGCGGACCAGAGGCTCCAGTCTCTGAAAGTACACCTACAAAAAATTTGGCAATACCTATTAATTCTTACATCTTCCAAGAAATTTATAACTTCCACCCAGTAATACCATTTCTAAGATACTCAGCTGGCACATGGATGTATTCATATACGATGAATTCTTTGCAGTAGTATTTATAATGATCAGAACAAGGAAACAATGCAGTAGAATCATTTTCTACTGTAATGTTCTACAGTAGAAAATGATTAAATGCATTTTGATATGTCTGTATGGTAAAATATAATTTGTAGTTATTATAAACTAGTTTTTAAAGGGAAAAAAAAAAAGCCTACAAACTAAATCTTTGAATAAGTACTGTTTCTGGGTAGGGAAAGACTAGAGAATTGTTTGAGAATTGTACTATGTTTAAGACTTACAAAGAGACTGCATACAAAAAGGCAATGTTGAAGCGTTCTTATAGATTCAGAGACTTTCTAGTCCTTAGGGAGATCTACAGACATCCGCTATGCTGAGTTCTGGGAAGTTGCTTTTTCCCATGCTTGCAGCCTCCCTGTGGGGTAAAGGTCTGTTAATTTTGCATAAATATTTACCATATCTCATTTTAACTAGCATTGCTTCCTTTTACTGTTAGCAATAAGGAGGCCTTTGCTTATCCAGCTTGAAAAGTTTACTGTTACCCATATGACTAGTCTGGAGAATGTTCTGTCATCTTTTGAGGGTCAGTGAAGTAAAAAGTGAGACTGGAAAAAATAAGGAGTAAACAACCAATTCACAGTCCATAAATAACTTGGTTATTATAGAAATATTTGCCATGCTTATATTTCCATATTTTATTTTTTTCAATGAGGTTGTTATCACACTTAGGGTTGTCACATCTAACACATCAAATTACTGTCACTTTTGTGTTTTTTTGGATGATACTAGTAGTAATTTATATTTGCATTTACCATACTTTTACAATTGTGTTTTCTCATTTAGTAACAATAATAACCAACCTCCTTTTAATATGCATCATTCTAGGTGCTTTATATTTAATACATTTAATAACACTACAAGGCAGATGTTATTCTCATTTTACAGATGAGAAAACTAAGATTCAAAGATATTCTTTGGCTAGTCTAGTATTTCCCAGCTAGTACATTTTGGAACCAGATTTATTTATTTATTTTATTATTTTTAATATATTTAAAAAAAAAAAGATTTTATTTATTTATTTCTTCCCACCCCCTTGTTTTTCACTTGGTGTGTCTGTCTGTCTTCCTTGCTTCTTTTGGAGGCACCTGGAGCCGAACCCGGGACCTCTGATGTGGGAGGGAGGCACCCAATCACCTGAGCTACCTCCACTTCCCGGAACCAGATTTAAAATGCAGATCTTTTGAGTCTTGGTTCATTATATTTGCTACTGCACACAATTTTGAGAAGCTATCATTTTGTTACATTAAAATCTAGACACAAGTAGAAAGTATGAAATTCATATGAGAAGGTTCAGCCAAAGAGGATATTTATTTAGTCTCTTGTCTTTTACTGTAAATCACAGCAGCAGTTCATAAATTGTGTTCTAGAAAACATCCAGGATGTTTTAAGAAGTACTCAAGGTAAAAGGTAGCATGTAAAATGGAATTAATGTGTAAACTCCAAACCTTGATTTTATTAGTAAAAGAATGGTATAACTTATTAGCTAGAAACTGTAATCCATTTTATTAGCCAAAACAGTCCAATATTTGCAATTTTATATGACTCAAATACCATGTTGATACCATAATATACAAAAATTACCTCAAAATGGATCAATAATAAGAGCTAAAACCATAAGATACAAGAAGAAAACATAGAGGTAAATCTTCATGACCTTGGATTTGACAATAGATTCTTGGAAGATATGATCCTAAAAGCCTGAGCAACAAAGGAAAAAATAAATTGTACTACATTAAAATTAAAAACTTTTGTGCATCAAAGGACATTATCAAGAAAGTGAAAAGACAACTTTTGGAATGGAAGAAATTAGTTACAAATCATACATCTGAGAAGAGTCTAGAATCCAGACTATATAAAGGACTCTTACAATGCAACAACAAAAAAGACATTTAAAAATGGCCAGAGGACTTGAATAATATTTGTCCAAAGAAAATATATGGATGGCCAACAATTTCATGAAAAGATGCTCAACATCATCAGACATCAGGGAAGTGCAAGTCAATACCACAATGAGGTACCACTTCATACTCCCTGGGATGGCTATTATTAAGAAAATGGAATTGGTGTATTGGTGAGGATGTGGAAAAATTGAAACTCTCGTATATTGCTGGTTGGAAGTTAAAATGGCCCAGTCCTTGTAGAAAACATTTTGATAGTTCCTTATAAAGTTAAACATAGAGTCACCATATGACCCAGCAATTCCACTCCTAAGTGTATACCCCAAAGAATAGAAAACAAGTACTCAGAAACAAATATGTACATGTATGCCAATGTTCATAGCAGCATTATTCACAATAGCCGAAAGGTAGAAACAGCCCAAATGTCCATCGGTGGATAAATGGATAACAAAATGTTGTATATACATGCAATGGAATATTACTCAAGTATAAAAAGTATTGAAGTACTGGTACATGCTAAATATGGATTAACTTTGAAAACATTATGTTAAGTGAAAGAAGCCAGAAATAAAAGGTCACACATTGACATATTATGTAATTCCATTTAAATTAAAGATTCAGAATAGGTAGGTCCATAGAAACAGAATGCACACTGGTGGTTGCTAGGGGTTGGGAAGAAGGGAAAATAGGGAGAAGCTGCTTATTGGGCACAGGGCTTTATTTTGAGTGATGGGAATGTTTTGAAACTAGATAGAGGTATTGCTTCACAACATTGTGAATGCACTAAATGCCACTGAATTGTTCACTTTAAAATGGTTAATTTTATGTTATGTGAATTTCATCACAATAAATAATTAAAAAAAAGAGCTATTGAAGATATTAAGAATACCAATAGGATGAAAAGAGTGGGCGATAAAAGTGAGGGTCTTTCTTGCTTGGGTGCTTGGATAGGTGTTGGTACCATTCATCAAGATGGGGAATATAAAAGGGAGGAGGCAGGGTTGTTTTTTTGTTTTGTTAATTTTGATTGATTAGTTGGAGAGGGAAGCAAGGGAAGAATATAGTGACTACTGTATTGGACGGTGGACCTAGAACATTTTAATCATTGCAAAAAGCTCTATTGGGCAGCACTGGTAAACATTTATTATCTCATATAGTTTTCTGTGATCAGAAATCTGGGAAGCTGGATGGTTCTGGTTCAAGGTCTCTTATGAGGTTGCAAACAAGATGTCGATCAGGCCTTGAGTCATCTAAAGGCTTTGGAACTGGAGGATCCACTTCCCAAGGTTAGTCATTCACATGCTGGGCAAGTGAATCCTGGTTTTTGGCAGGAAGCCTCAGCTTCTCACCACTTGGACCTCTCCATAGGGATGTTTGAGGGTCCTCATAACATGGTAGCTGGCTTCCCCCAGAGTGAGTGAACGTAGACAGAGAGCAAGGTGAAAATTGCAGTAACTTTTATGAGCTGACCTCAGAAGTCACATTCTCATTTTGTAATGTCCTGTTGGTTACACAGGTTAGCACTATTCATTGTAGGAGAGGACTACAACAAGGGCATGAATACCAGCAGGTGAGAGTTATTGGGGGTTATTTTGGAGATTATCCCAGATACCTATGGAATATACAGGTACAAATGTCTAATAGGCAATTAAATACATGGAGTGAGGCCTTAGTTACTGACATTGTTATTTCTGGTAGTAGCTGAAGTAATATGAATAGGTGAGATCAACAAGAGTGAGATTATACCAGAAGGAAGGCCAGTATAGTAGTTATTGAAAAGGAATAGTTGCAGAAGAGTAGGAGGAGAACCAGGAGAGTACATTTTCATGAACCATGAGGGAGAAAAGTTGACAGTAGAATGTAATTAACATTGTTAATTTATGCAGAGTAGTCAAGTAAAAGTAAAACTTGACAGTCATTCTTCCAAAAACCACTTATTGAATACCTGTGCTGAGGACAGAGAAAAATAGGTAGGTGAATAAGACAAAGTCCCAAATAACACATATATAGTCTGAGGCGACATGGTTAAGGAAGGTGTCTTGGGGGAAAGTAATACCTTGGTGTAGAGCCTCTTCAAAAGATAAAAAGGAGTTGAGTTGGGGTTTTAGGGGTGTGTGTGTATGTGTGTGAGAGTAGGGGACAGTAGCAGGAGTGGCGGTGGAGGTATGGCTAGTAGAACAGGCATTCTAGGCTGAAACGATGGTATGTGTTGGATATTGCTAGGATGTGAAATTTGTAATGAGGGAAATTGGTGATTAAAGAGGTGGAAGGCCAATTAAAGTGGTCTTAAATGTATGTTTTTTATTTTTACTTATTTTATTTTATTTTTTTTTAAAGATTTATTTATTTATTTATTTATCCCCCCCTTGCTGCTTGTGTTTGCTGCATCCATTCGCTGTGTGTTTCTTCTGTGTCTACTTATCTTCCCCTTGCTGTGGGGTCCTGCTGCATCAGCCCACCGCACCGTGCGGGCCGGCCTGCCCTCACAAGGAGGCCCCGGGAAGCGAACCCGGGGCCTCCCGCATGGTAAACGGGGGCTCTATCGATTGAGCCACACCCGCTTCCCTTTACTTATTTTTTTACAATTTATTTTTATTTATTTTATTTATTTAGCCCTCCCCCACCCCCTCCTGCTTGTGCTTGCTGTGTCCATTTACTTTGCATTTTTCTGTGTCTGCTTGTCTCTTTTTGTTGCGTCATCTTGCTGAGCCAGTGCAGGCCGGCTTGCCTTTACCAGGAGGCCCTGGGAATCAAACCAGGGGCCTCCCATACGGTAAATGGGGGCCCAACCAATTGATCCACAGCCGCTTCCCTTAAATGTATGTTAAAGAATTTGACTTAGTCCTATAGGCTACTGTTTTCCATACTTAAATTATTTGAATACTACCATAATGATTTGCCATAGTCATAACTCTTGAACTGTTTTTCTTTAAGTAAAATTATTATTAAAACTTAAAATTCATTTCCAGAGGAAATTTTATTTCATTATATGTAAATAGAAAACCATTATTGTTTACCACATGTAGAAGGCAACAGTAGGAAAAAATCCAAACTGTTATTAAATTAAAAATAAAATATAGTAATGCATCTTTTGATTTACAGAAATGCCTCCCTGAAAATGAGTTCCTCAGTGAGAAGACTGTTTATTATCAGTTAGTAATAAAAGGATGTTTGTTTGGACATTGCTTGGCTTATAACTGAGATGAGATTTGAGGACATTAGGAGTATTCCCATTTTTAATTTTGATGATAACAAGCACCAAAAATCCCAACTCAAATGTGTTTGTGGTTGGAAAGGTCATAAGATTGATAATGATCAACTTTGATCTACAGTTAGACACCAATATACTTTAGGCCTTTTGTTCCAAGAACACATCTAAAGTTATCTTTACAATCTGTTCTTCTGAATCTGTCAAGGTATTAATTGATGTCCATGAAGTGATTTACTCTTTTCTACAATCCATTTTGGGAAAATTTTTGTGGTGAAATCTTAGAGGTGCTATTTATAATATTCAAAACATTTTCAGTGAATTTTTCAGAGGAATAAAAAGTAGTCCTTTCAGAGAGCAAAAAGAATCCAACTCCTACATATTTCATAGTTCTAGTTTTACAATTACCTTGTTCACTTTATTTTGTACATGGAATAATACTTAAATTTGTCAGGTTAAATTTAAGTTGTTCACATGAGCAGATATATTTGTCAAAATATACTTATTTGCAAAGTTTGTCAAAATATGCTCTCACAAATGGAAGATATTCTCCAGAAATATTTGAAATTCTTCCTTCACCTTAGATGGATATGTGAAAAATTTTCCACTCTTTTTCTCAAACTTTATAGGTAGCTCCAATTTTGAAGTTGAAATGGGGATTACTTTTATATAAGATTTTTAATGAATGGTTTTGAGCTGTAATGGCTGACAAAAGGCATGCAAATAATAGTGCTAGATGTGCTGCAAAAATGCCCAGGAAGAATATCATGCTTGATGTTATAATAAAGGTTTTAGAGTGTTTCCAGGTGGCTGAGTACTTTTTTAAAGAGCTGTTGGAGGAAACATGGTAAGGATGGGTGACCATTTAGGAATTCATGAAGTCTTACAACATCAAGGGAAGCTAAACACAGACTTGGAAAATGTGGCCAATATATTAAGAAAGAAGAGGGAGGAGAAGTGATAGTGGATATCTTGTAGCTAACCTCAATTTAATGGACTCACTCCATTTTCTCTGTAGGGCATGGCTTTTACCCATGGTGGGTTAAATGCCTCTGTCTAGCAGGCTACTTTGTAGTCAATCTGAATACTTCTTCACCTTCCAGTTGTGTTAAATAATCCCAACCTGTTGTACTTGTATTGTAATTAGATAGTTTAATTGCATATTATGTTAAGTTAAATATCATGAATACTGATGAAATATGAGTGCAAAAAAATTATTTCTATGAAAACTAAGTTGTGTATACTTTGGAATGCCAGTAGACCTGGCTCAATAAAGAAATAGCTGTCAAATTAGATGTGGATGAAAAATAACTATAAACTATCTGGGGAAAAAGTATAGTCTAGATTTCTATGAGTATATATAGTTTCTGGCTGCACTGTAAGGAAACAGAAACAAAAAAATAATGGCTGACGTATTTTAGTATAGTTTATACAAGAAAATGGGGCACTCCAGTTTTTTTTAGGCCTTGATCCTACCTTTAAAAATTGATAAATAATAACCATACATTTATATATTTTAAGTTGAAATAAATTGTTTAAGGTATATATGAGTAGTTTTTAATAAGCCTCTACTTTAACTGTTCTTTTCCATTAGATGATCAACCGATGGTACCAATGGATTAGATAAGACAGTTTTTATTGTGTGGCTAAAGACATGTTATGCCTTCAGGAGATATGAAGAGAACAAAGAGAACAGGGTATCTGTATGAAATGCCTCCTTTTTGAGGCTACTATAATGACATGTACAGGTGTGCTGATTAAATTAGTGATTCTATTTCCAGAAACACTCTACTTGCATTTTATTTTTATTTTTAAAAATTTAATAAGAGTTTCCCCCCCTATATTGTCTTCTATTTGTGGCAAATGATACTGGTTTTCTATTTTAATATATGTGAAATAGTTTCTTTTGGAAGTGGAAGTAATATTACTTAAAGAAAAATACTAAATAACTGAGAGTTCAGGGATTGTGTGACTGTAGCAAATCATTAAAGTGGTATCCAAATAATTTTAAGTATGGGAAACAATAGCTTACAGGATAAAGGCAGGTTCCTTAATATGCACTCAAGACCACACACTATTTCTCCAGCCTCAAGTCTTACCTCTTTCCTTTTTCACAAACTTCATGTTGATGAACTAGTGAATGCCTGTTCTCAAGGAGAGAGCCCAGACCAGATTCAGAAGGTAGTCGGTAGAGGGATGATTTGATAACTCTGAGGACATTGCTTTGGATGGAGGAATCAAGGAGTTTAATATTTCTGGCTTTATTGAGCTTGTCAATAAATACTAACTTTTGTGTTTCCAATACTTGGAAGACAGTAGGCAGTCAGTTAATATTTGAATAAATGAATGAAGAACAAGCAAACCCAAATAAGAATTATAATGCTATAGCATAAGGCATAATCTTGGGCACGAAACAAAAATTTCAGACTCACTTCCCACTCCCCACCTCTCACGCCTGACAGGCCATGCTATGCCAGGACCTTGTCTTTGTTATGATCCTAAATTTAAATACTCAATGCCAAAGAGGTCTGTGGTCAAACAGCGTTTCTTATACTCAGCAGTTGGGTCTATAGATCGGTTTAACCTGTATAGAAAATAATTTGACAGTATAGCTCAAGTGCCTAAAAAAATGTTTAAACCCTTTGATCTAGGAGTGCCACTTGGGAGTATATATCCCAAGACCTTATGGAAATAAAGATTTTAGTTGTCAGTTTTTATACAAAGATGTCAACACATCATTAATTGTAATAGGGACAACAAGGAACTATTCTTTTAAGTATTCTGGTACCTCTGAAGTCGTAGACCTGGACACTGTCTTGGCAAGGAGCTCCCAGGGGACTGGGGTTGATAAATTACTGTGTGCCATTTCATAGGATATTATGTAAGCATTAAAAACATTTTCACGTAAACTCTAATGGGGGAGTGCCCTTGATATGTGAAAAGTAGGAGCTAAAACTTCAAATATAATGCCAATTATGTTAAAAAGAAAAAACCACGCCTGTAATGCTTAGAAAAAAAAGACTTCTAGGACATGTACTAATTGTTAACAGTTTCTGGGTAGTGAGATTATGGTTTATTTTTGTTTTACTTATCTGTATTTTCTAAGCTTTCAACAATAAATATATGTTGCTTTTGTAATTAGAGAAGTTTTGTTTTTAAGTGGAAACTCTATTTTGTATTTATGTATTTGAATTTTCTTTTAATGAAAAAAATAACCATAGTAGTAATCTGATAGATGTTTGGAGGGAAGTAATTCTTGAACCTAGGAATGCAAATGGGAAATTCTATAATGTGAGATATAAGGAGTTCTTAAACTAGGACAGTGGTGATAGGATTGAAGAGGACTGAGTAAGAATTATGGCAATAAAGGAAAAAGAGGAATCTAGGATGACTCCCAAGTTTCTGAAGGTTTAAGGTAAATGCAGTGATATAGGAAGAATTTGAGATGAAAGATTGACTCTTAAAAAAAGGATTTTCTTATTTTGGAGAATATTTAAATTTAGTGAGATCATTAACAACTTCATATTCCCTTTTCCTTATACTTCAATTCTTTAAATCCTATATGTTGTTGAAGATCATATTTCTAAT
Organism: Cabassous unicinctus; assembly: GCA_029593785.1. Classification (NCBI taxonomy): domain Eukaryota; kingdom Metazoa; phylum Chordata; class Mammalia; order Cingulata; family Chlamyphoridae; genus Cabassous; species Cabassous unicinctus. The sequence continues at coordinate 2,923 of JAQZBX010046308.1, read as the reverse complement.
TTCTTTAGGCTAAGAGGAACAAATAGGTGATATGACTATGAAGATAATATATTTCTGACATCTATCCCCTTGCAGATTGCCAGTCAGTGGACCTGGTTAACTTGATAAGTATTAGCTGACTTGCTCACCAGTTTATGTGCACCACTCTCTAAGCTATAAGCTTAGTGAAAAAGGACTTCTCTCAACTAGGGGAGGATCATTTTTAGATCAGATTATAGAAATTACTTGTACCCCTGGTAACCAGCACTTCTGACAACAAAAAAAGGAGTCAGAGAAAGAGATCTTGCTAGCTGTTCCTCCATTGTAGGACTCTAGAGAAAGGGTTGATTAAAAATAGAAAACAATATTAAAGGGATCTTTCTTGATGATCCAAAATTTAATTTAAATTTAAATTTATCTGCTTTTGGAGAGTTACTTTAAATTACTTTTTTGATCCTTTCATGCCATGGGCACTAAAATAATCCAGTGAGTTTACATACCATGTGTCTTAATTTTCTACTAAAGTCTTGGCTGATCTCTTCCTTTTTCTGTCTATGAGCAACAAGTGAAAATTAGTATGATCAATAGTTTGACTCCAGCATCCTGATTTGTTTCCTAATTCTGAATTTACCCATCTTCCCCTCCCAAATGTCATGTGACAGCATATATTCCATAGGTTGATAGAAATAAGTAGAAAATTAAAAAAATTAGTCATTGCTACACGGTGTTAAAGTAGAGGTGGGTAGTTGTAAGAAGCTTAATTGTCTTTACTGGATCTGATTCTTTGAGCATTTATTCAAGTAAGGATCATACAGCATGTGAAGGAAAGAGTAGATTATCTGAGTTTCTACTATTCACAGAACTGTTGTGATATATGAATAGTTTTGACATTTTTCCTATAGTTTTTGGGAAAATATATTAATGGAAGTTTTCCCAAAGATTATAGAACAGCATAAACAATAATCTCTAAGTGCTTTTAATAATTAAAAAAATCGGTTAAAAATATTTTTAAATGATACAGTGAGACTTAGAGATCCCATTGTGGAACAGAGAGGAAAACTTCATTGGAATTTAACATGGTATTCTTATATTTGAGTAGCCTTTATTCAAGGGAATCAGCATATGTTTACTACCTAATATGTCTGTGGGGCTATGTACTCATCTTATTTAGTCCTCACAACATTTCCGTAAAGCAAGTACTTATTTTTTTATCATTTGTGAGGAAGTTGAGGTTCAGGGAAGTTCAGTTACCTGTTTAGGATTACACAAACTATTGAGTGGCTGTGCCAGGATTTGAACTTGTTCTGACCAATACCAAAACCTTTGGTTTTCTATATAAGTTTCCCTTTTAGCAAAGTTCTATAAATAAATATCATCTGACCCTTAAATTATTTATATTTGCCGGCATTTATAATATACGGTGATCATTCTTTAGCTGCTGAAAAAAATAGAAGTTTGTCTTTGGTGTCTAGCACCATGATAGCAGCATGATCTTATATAATGACTAGTGAGTAGTGTACACTCAGATCTGTTTTTTAATTGAAAACTTGTAATACATTTCAGAGATAAGGGAATGCTAGTTCAGAAATGGTGTTTATTGATAAATTTTAGAGACCTAAGGCAGTGAACTGGTGTTTAAGCCATTTCAGCATTGTATTTATAATTTCACAGAGATTAATTAGAGTAATGCAGTTTCAACCAAAGTAATTTATTCTGAGGTATACAAGAAATGTTTTATTTTTTAAACAAATTAATTCTAAAAGAGAGAATGGAAAAAAGCCGAAAAGCTATGTATTATTAGTGTTATTAAAAAAGAAGTCTAAATTACTGAAGCTAATTTTTAAATTTTCTTTCCCCTTGCATTTTGCTTTATTGTGAACTATTGTAAGCATAATACAAAAATAGAAAATAATAAAATGAACTTCCATTTACTTGCTACCTAGCATCATTTGAGGGTGAGGGTTAGGGAAGAGGGAGAAATAAAACATTAGAGATGGAGTTGAGTCTCTGCTGGGTACATTTCTCTGATCCTATTCTCTTTTCTCGTTCCCAAGAAATAAATACTATGTTAAATTTGGTGTCTGTTATTCCCATGCATGTTTTATACTTTTGCTGCATGGTTATGCATCTTCAGATATTACAGAAAAATTTTACAGGTTTTTAAACTTTATAAAAATTGAATTAAATTTGTGTTGTACATATTCTGCAACTTGTGTTTTTTAAATAAAATATTTCAAATATAGTATGATGTAGGGAATCTAATTTTACTTTTCCATATTGGTAACCAGTTGTATTAGGTTATACAATAGTATAGTCTTTTCCCATTGATTTTTCAGTGCCATCTTTGCCCCATGTCATGTTTCTGTATTTTGGGGGTTTGTTTCTGGGCTTTCTTTTCTGTTCTGTTGGTTTGTTTGGTTATCTCTGTACCAACACCACACAAATTACTTTAACTCTTCAAAATTTTTGTTGTTATTCTTGGCTTTTTTATTTTGGTTTTGAACTTTTAGTGCCTCCATGTGCCTGTTGCAAGTGTCAGTAATGAAGAAAACGTTTTAAAGTGACAAGTTTCCTCCCTTCTCCCACTTGCTTAATCTAATTTACCAGAGGTAGCCACCATTAAGTTTCTTTACACAAATGAACTATTTGTAACTTGCAATTTTCATTTAGCAATATACTTCATTTAACAGTATGTTTCATTTCTATGTGAGTACCTATTGTTCTGTAGCTGCATAGTATTCTATTGTATAGCTGTATAATAATTTAATTTGTAGAATACTGATGGGTAGGAGGACTTTAGGTGATTTTTTTTTTTTTTTTTTCACTTCCTAGGTTTCTTTTCATTTTCTCTTCAGAGAGCAACTATTATTTTGATAATGGCAGAAATTTAAAAAAAAAGTTATTTTGAGAAAAAATTAAGATATAAATATATTTTTAATGGAGG
>JAQZBX010046307.1:0-20805 GCA_029593785.1 Cabassous unicinctus | reverse complement strand
ATTGTTGTTGTCAGGGTGCAGCGCAAAAGAAGAGTCAGACAAGTTGATGCATATGAAGAAGAGGGCTGCAGCTCACTCAGGCAAAAAACAGCAGCCCAGAGCTCACTGTGACCCTTTCTTTTATTTAGCTTAAAACAATGCATAAATTCTTCCCCCCTAACCTTGCTCTCCCACTATGTTTCTCTTACTACAGCAAGAACACTGCCTTCTCTGGCAGTCCACCAAGGGGCATAAGTATAAACATTGTTTCTAGCCCTAAATGCCTTAGTCTATCTAATATCTCAGCTTGGTGCGTGAGAGCGCTACTTGTTCCTGTATTACTAGATAGTTTTTCTTAGGAATTTATACAGTAACTTCTTAGTGGTGGGTTCATCCCGCTCTGCTTCCTCCTACTGACGTCTGCAGTACCCAGAGACCTAGGAGACATTTACTAACGTGTCTCTGCCAGCAAGCATGCTTTTTGAATGCTTAACCCTTTCCTTTATGCTCTGACTCTCAGCATCTTCTCCAACAGCTTATTTCTTACCACAATAAAGGAAAACACCAGCTTGACAAAAGTTTGAAAATATATTGCAGGGGGAAAGGCAAGGTTGGATTTTATTAAGAAGATTCCATTTGATTTAAGGTGGTTATTTCAGTATGGAGAGTATAGGAGATTTATTAGGACTGTGTAAGAATTATGATAAAACACTTTAGGGATGGTAAACAGCAACACAAGGATTTTTGGCAAAGTGTTCAAGAAGTCTTAGGGCATAATCTCTTGATGCTTTCTATTAAAGAATTGATGGGCCATTTAGAAATTTCCTCTAATAAACAATAAATTTACTTACCTTGGCAAGAGTCTTTTAGAATAAAAAAGTAATACTAATGAAGATAATGGAATAACAAAATCATGTTATTTTAGACAGTAAATTGTGTGAGGGCATAGGTAGTTAAAATCCACAGTGTCCAAACCAATTGTACCCATCAATACTTTTAAAAATGTTTCAGTATTATCCTATTATGAGTGAATTGTTTTATTGTTATATTTGAAGCTAGTCTTGACACAGGTTTTATGGGGCCTGAAGGTTTTTTGTTTTTTGCAAGTTCTCTTATAGAAAAAGAATACCGAATTATTGAATATATACATATTTATCCTTGAAAGAAGCCTTGACAAGTAAGATGTATGCTTCATTGCTGTCAGGATAAATCCGCTTCTGCACAGAATCATATTGTAACACAACAGATAGAATTGTTCCTCCGAGTTGAAACTTTGTACATGTAGAGTCAAGAAATCTGACTGGGGAGACTGTGGTATGTTTGGAAACACAAGACCTGTTTCAGACTTGGGAGAAAGTTACTCCAGGGGAGAACAAAGGAGTAAAAATTCAAACTGAAGCTTTAAATAAGCAGTTTAGATTATATCTGTGTATTGGTACTAGAGTCAGAATGGAAAGAGGATAAAAAAGCCAGGAAGAGAAAAGTCAAAAGTGACAAACATTTGTAGGTCAGACTGGACAGGCAATGGGGGAAAGAAAATCTTTCTGAATGGTGGTGACATGAGTTTGTTATTTGTGCAAGCAGTGTGAGCTGAAGAGGTTGAAGAAGGTCAGCTAGATATCTCTTTTTTGGCAATATGTTTTTGTTTTTAGGGGGGAGTATTATACGCCATTATGAAGTAGACTTGATCTGAAGTCCAGACCAAGCTCTTGTCTTGGTATTGCCATTAGCTTCATGACAAATAATGAACCAATTTTTGCTACTTGGAATATAATTTGTGTTTTCCAAATTTCAGCCTTTTTCATACATACCACCTTTATAATTTCAGTCATGTTCAGATATCTCTTATCAGACTTTTTATTTTTATTACATGGATTTTTAAAAATAAATATTACTTAGGAAACTTTGTATTATTATCACAAAAAGGAAAAAATCACAATCGCTTACTGTAATAGAAGGTAACTATTCAAAATAAAACAAAGCAAAATTTTAAAATTTGAGGCAGATGCTGTTGCCTGACAAAGTCTGTTTTATCTTCCATAAAAGATTAGTAAATATTAGAGCGGTATAAAAGATATAATACCAGCAAACTGACATTTTTTCTAGTGATATAATCAGAAGATTGAAAGATGCTTGAATAACTTTTGATTATGTCTTTCAATGTTATTTAATGCATGTCAGTCTCATACATTTGTCCCTCATTTCAGAAAAACACTTTTGTAATGGGTAAATGATATTAACAGGCAATAATGACATGGTAAAATTTTAACCTCTTCCTAAAATGGTATATTATCTTTCATGCTTGTAACCCACATGGCTGTTAGAGACACGATAATTTTCCATGGGCTAACAAAATACGTGGTGTCAAATCATAGGCATTAATTTTGATTTCACCCTTTAAAGATGCATTTCTCTGGATAGAGCATTGTCAGACAGAGATTAAGAAAACTCTGCTGGTAGATCCCTAATTCTGATGTTATATGACACAGTAATCAAATAATACTTGTGAACTTACTATGTTATAGGCACTGCTCTAGCACTAAAAATATAGCAATGGATAAAACTGAAAAAGCTTTGCCCTCTATACTACATTGGAAAACTTACATCCACTATCCAAGTTGGTTACAGTAAATATAAATAAAATTGATAAGTTATACAATACAAATTTAAATAAAAAATATATAAGTAATAAAAATGAATACATTTTTCCATTGCAGTGATAGATGATGCCACTGATAATACCAAATATCATCACCATCTGCCATTGTGAAGATCAACTACCTCAGGCAATTTTGTGCAAACTATGGTATTCTAAACACTATCTTCTATTAACCCCACACTAATAATTCAACATTCTGAATGACATCATTTGCAAGAAAGCTTTGCCTGTATGGTGCTAAGAATATTTACTTACTCCAATTACTTCAATTACCTCTCTTTCTGGAAAGAAAGTAAATACTTGGGCCCAAACCTTAAGTGCATTCAAAAGTTGATCTTGAATTCTTCTACTGCCATCTCCCCCATCTCTCAAAATTCCTTAGAATCTGTGCTCTTAAAGGCAGAAACTCTCTTTTACTCATATTTGCATTCCTAATAGCAAATCATGCTCGTGACTCATTGCAGGTCATGAATAACTGTGTTTGAATAAAAAGAGAGAAGGAATGGATAAAGATTCACATCATTCAACTGAAGTCAACACTTCATCATGCCAACTAGAATAAACTATGTAGGCTTTATTAAATTACTAATACCTAGAAATGTTAGGAAACTAATAGTAATTTTTAGATGCAAATGTTCATCTTGGTGCATTAACTCATAGAGGCATTGCCCATGAAACCAAATATTGAAATGTTCAAGGTCAGAGTGTTTCCAAAATAGTTGGTAATTATAACATGCTTTTACTTTTACATGTTCTATTTTATAACATGCTTTTAATTTAATAGAAAACAAAGAGAGGTACAGATGTGTGAAGCCTAGGCCTTCATCAGAAGATATCTGCATTGGTAAAATACATGCCCTGTGACTTCTAATACTATAGCTCAGTCTTCAACACTGAAGCTTTGGTCAAGATGTTTTGGTTACTTGTGCCATGATTATATGGTTCAGCGTATGACCTAAGAGTTCATCACTCCAATTGAGTCATTTGGTTCTAAAATTTTCTTGTTGCCATTTGACTGGCACTGAACTATAACTACTGACTCTGATCTTGGCCTGAAAGTGATCTCTGGTGCACTTGCTGATTCTTGGCTCTTATATTTTAGTTACTGCTCTCCTAACTCCATATCCTAATAATTGTTTTTGCTAATCTTTTAACACTTTCATGTTATAACATCCTGTGAGTGCCCCTCACCCTTAATGAGGCAATGTCTCCTAGGGGTTTCTAGTTGAAGATTGCAATCCAGGCAGAGGATGAGGCCCTCTGGGTATTGCACACAGTTCTAATTACTTTTTTGTGGCTGGACTTTATTAGTATCAATTAGCATGTTTTTTCTTTGATTCTAAATTCCTTGATGTTTTGTTGGTGTATAGAAAGATATAATGTGAGGTTAACCATTGACTTCAGGATATGTTTGCTTTCCAATCCCATCCTCAAAGAAGTCCTTTGTAGATTTGATTGCTGACATTTCCAATAATCTTTGAACTCTGGTAATGTCAGATAAAAGAAATTAACATTAGTTCCTGATTACTGAGAATAAATTTTGTAAGGCTTTTTTTTGTTTGTTTAATGTAGAACACGGCCACACATTTAGTATCTGCCTTAACACAAACCATTTTCTTGTGTTTTTATAAAAAAAAATTCAAGTATCCATTGTTTTTGGAAAAGAGGTCTTTTATTTATCTCCTATTAAAACTTTTTTTTGTTAAGACCTTAATTTCAGTCTTTGTAAATTCTCAGCAAAACAGTGGATAAAAAAATATAGAAATTTTAGTACTCTAAACCATTTAAATTTTCTCCATAGAAGTAGAATGACTAGACAGAATACAGGCACATGGACTGTGGTTGTATATAATGTGAATATAATATTCACATACAATTTGGGAAAAATACTTAATATTTTAGAATAGAGAACCCATGTGACAGAATGAAGAAGTGATTAGAGGGTGATAAAGTTTCTGTCTATGAGAAATAGTTGTGATTTCTGTAGGACCGAAAGTACAAAAGCTCATGATAGGATTAGGTATCTGTTTTGTCTTAGTTTGCCAGGCTGCTATGGCAAATGCCACAGAGTAGGTTGGTTTAAGAATTTATTGGCTGACTATTTTGAGGTTCGAAGGCCAAAGTTGATATTGACAAGGCTTGCTTTTTCCTGGAGTCTGTACGTTCTGGTGCTGGCTGGCTGCAATCCTTGTGGTTCCTTCACTTGTATTTTTGCCTCCTGTCACCTAACAAAGCCCTTTCCTTTCTCTGTTCTGGTTTTCTGCTGCTTACGGCTCCCCCCTGTGGCCTTCTCCAAACTCTGGCTTCTAGTTTCTTTTCTTCATAGGCCTTTCAGTAATACAAATTGAGACCCATCTATTTCAGTTGGGTTGCACCTTAACTAAAAATAACATCATCAAGAGGTCATATTTAAAATGGGTTCACACACACAGGAATGCAGATTAAGATTAAGGACTAGTCTGTGTTGGGTACATAATTCAAACTACCACATATGTCAAGGTCAGCAATTATGGCTAGTGGACATAGGCTGACAGTTTTGCAATGAGGAGGGAGAAAAGCTAATGAACTCAAAGTTCCAGTTCAATGCTGGTATCTATAAAGTTATTTTTTTCTTTGTTGAGTTCTTTTGCTGGTGGCAGCATCTGATAAAGAGACTGAGAAATTGGGACTCCAGAATTTCTATATAAGAGAGGCTTACTGGTTGTCAGTGTGGTTGGGGCAGCTGAGGCACTGGTCTTGAAGCTGTGTTTACATAGAAAACATGATGTTTTTTACTTATATTCTGTATTTCCTTGGGTGCTTGGGAGTGTGGAGTTCTTATGAAACTTTTGGCAGAAGCTAAATCCTTTATAACTTACCTTTTTGTGGTGAATCTGTTGAGGTACCTGATCAGTCAATGAAGGAAGTCTTCATTGGCAACTAAATTTAACATCCAGCCTAGTTCTATTTGCAGTAATTGCCACAATTTAGTTAACTAATCCCAACCCCTCCAACATTATTGTTCAAATTTAGTTACCATGATGTATTAACTGTGAGTAATTGCATAAAATACAAACTTTGCTGCTAGTTCTTCAGTCTGCACATCACTATGCATATAATAGGTGCACATCATAATCAGTGACCAGTTACTGATGGACTTTGCAGGAAGCCATTTCTTTCAAATTGGTCAATGTGCCACTTCTGTTCAGGTCACACACCAAAAGCAAAGCATATAGTTGTATTCTCTCTATGTCTACCCTGATAAACTCACATGGCATTTTACAAAAGGAATTGGCCAACAAAATGAAAATGCAGCAAAGGAAAAAAAGCATGATAATGATGGAAATGAAAATCTTCTAGAGAAACTCAGTGAAGGCACATATTGACATAAATGAGAAAAGTAGTTATGGTGAAAATAATGAAGACGTTACAAAAGGTGTGATGCCAACAAAAAAACTTCACATTACACATTTTCCCAATACATAGATATCTCATGATATCAAAAATGCAGAGGATAAAATGTTGAAAACTAATCCAGACTTAGAAAAGAGTATGACAATTAGAAAAGTTGCTTGCTATAGTGTAAATTATAGGTCTAGAAGAAGGCAAACAGTATTCAAATTACTCTTGACATGTTTTTTATCCTTACAAAGAAACATTAATACTTAATATTTCTAATGTTTTAACTTTATCTTACAGTGTATGAAATAATTAACTTCATTATTTTTTGTTTTCTTATATATTTATAGCCAACAGTAAGAGAGTTTTTAATATTTTGACAAACATGTTTAAAGGTCAGAGAATAATTGTAATTTTTCCCATTGTTTAGTTAGATCTTTTTGCATAGTCACAATTTTCATGGTCAAATTTGTGGTCCTGCACTTGTGTGTACCACGAGGAATGCCTGTACAATTTTTAATGTATAAATGTTGGCTAATAACAAGTTTACATGATATTACAAATTAATACCTTTGCTTCCAAATCAAGTATTAATCACTAGTGCTAATGAATTAGAGATTGAGAGGTAAATATCTGGAAGAAAACCTATTAGAAATACCCCTATGTATTACAAGTTGTGAAGGAAATTAATATTCTTTACGTTGGAGTATACATTAAACCAAATGTAATTATGTTCTATTTTTCTTGCTATTTCCCAACAAAATTTAGTTAAATAATTTACTTTTACTTATGCACAGTTTGAAAACAATGATGAGATTTCATAAGCTAGGGCAACAAATGTATGCACTTAGTAATATTTTTCCATTTGTCCTGTAACTCAAGTTCAAATGGTAAAATATAATTGAGTGATGAATACAAAAGACAGGAACTTTTACCATCTTCTGAAAATTATCCCTAGCAGTGTGACCGAAATGTGATTAATTTTTCAGTGCACTTTTCTTGGAGTCATGAACCCTTTGAAAATATATTGAAAATTTTGAAGTTTCTTCTATAATAATGGCACCTAATATTGACATATGATAATAATTTGCATATTTTTTTCAGGAAGGTTATAAGCTACTAAGGGTTTATCATGAACCCAGGTTTCTAAATGTTAATTTATTCTACCATAATCTGGGGTTACAGTCTTGGCCATCAATTTGCATAACTAAGCAGAGTTTTATAAACAAAGTTTTCTCTCTTACTATTTTTCATTGTTCCCAGATATACCAATGTCTAATGTGCTTACTAAAAGTAAGACTTTTACAGGACTAGTTGAGGCCTCTTTGGCCTCCCCTCCATGGTCCACAGCACTTGCCACCTCTGCCAGCCCTGTTATGTTATAGTATCAGCTCTAAGATTAACCTTGCCCTCAGTCTATCTTTTTTATTAATACCGCTGTTCTCTACACCATTGCTACAGCTACTCTCTCTTACTTTCTCTGAAATGGTAGCTAACTCTTTTTAGACTAGTTTCGGTTAATTCTCCACCTAATTTTCAGTTTGTATAGCCAATGAAGCAAGGACTTTCTAGGTCTGAAATTTTGCCCACTGTAAAACCTCAACCCCTCTCTCTAGAGAGGAAAGGAACTGAGATCAATAAATTAATCCTCTTTTATTATCATAAGACAGTGCTTTTCATTCTCCTTAATTCCAAGCCTCTTTCCTCTTATGAAAACATAGGAAAACTCAAGTAGAATTAAAGCAATGATTATGTAGGCCACTAGAGCAGCCTCCCTGCAGAAAAGGAATGGTCTCCTCCTTTATGATTATCTTTGGCTTTTGGGCCCAATTTTACAAAACATGTGAGCAGTAACTGGAGCCCTTCAGCAAGTCCTCACTATGCTTCCTGGGTCATAGTACACTCTTTTGAAAGCCATGATAAAACATTAAGGCACTTATGAGTTTGTAGCAAGAAAAGATAACTAAATGTCCAAACATATATTAATAAGAATTTGATTAAGCACCATGTTTATGTAGGAGTTTTGATTCTTATTTCATACTCTTAGATATACATGGAATGTCATCTTATATTCTAAATAACTTACTAAGTCTGATCTGGTCCCATTCTGCTAGGATAGGGCTGCCACATAAAATGCAGGACACCTAGTTAATTTTGTGTATCAGATAAACAAAAAATAATTTTTAGTATAAATATGTCCCATGAAATATTTGATATACACTTATATTAAACCTTGTGATTTCTTTTCAAAAGTCATAGTTATAGATTAATTTAGTAAAACTGATTTTTTAAAGATCTTTGTGGAACTTCTTTTGATTATTTGGTTTGATCATTTGAAATGCAAACTGTAGAACAAACATACAAACTAGGGATATATATAAAAACTCAAAACATATTTTCTTAAATTTAAAGCTAGTAAATATCAGGATATTTTTTATTTAAAAATTAAAGTATGTTCTGCTATGTTTAATGTTTATTTCTCAAACTATGAATCATGTTAGTCCACAAAAATTAAAATTATTTAATTATTTTTATCCTCATGTTCATTTATAAATTTAAATGAATTATTTATAACACACTTACCATAAAAAAGTATTTGAAGTAGATTTTCAATAAACCATGTTGACAGAATGAGAGTTAAACTATCCCAGACCACCAAAAACATAAAATAAGAGGAGAAAAAAATGGATACATCTTTGTCCCTTTTTTCTTAATCTCTGCCTCCCACATTTCCTCAAAAATGTCCCCATCTGAAATGAAGTCCTTGTCTTGTTTCTTAGAGTCTAAGTGATAGGAAGGAAAACTCAAGATTGGCTTATTTATTTATGTTCCATTGACTTGAAAAAATTTGGTTTCCTTAAAAAGGAGATGGATATATTAATTATAAGAGAAATTTAAAACTAGATCAGCATTATACAGTAGTAAATGAAAAGACAAGGTAGGTGTACAGATGAAATATATGTATCAGAAACTGTCCATAATGTGATATAAGCAAGACACAAGAAGTTGCATTTCACTCTTGGAATATCTTATCTAAAGCATAAGCATAATTCATTATCTGGAATCTTTCAAAATTTGGCAGGAGGTAAAAGTGCTTTCTATTAGAAGCTGTATGTGAAAAGGGTAGAAAGAAGATGGAATGAATTCAAGGTAGCTGGACATGAAAAGGAAGTAACAGTTCTCTGATATCATATTTTAATTAATATTTTTTAATAAAAAAAGATATTTAGATTACATAAATGTTACATAAAAATATAGGGGATTCCCATATGCCCTGCTCCCTACACCTCCCACATTTTCCCACATTAACAACATCCTTCATTAGTATGGTACATTTGTTACAATTGATGAAAACATTTTGGAGCATTGCCACTAAGCATGGATTGTAGTTTATATTAAAGTTTACACTCTCTCCGGTTATGTCAAGATATGTAATGTCCTGTATCTGGCCTGTACAATACAAAAATTAAAAAAAATAAAAATAAAGATTTGGGATAATTAGTAATGAAAAAATATTAAAAAAATTTTTTGACATTATGTCTTTCATAACTGTAAGATTGTTGTCTTGTATGTATAGCGACATTTTCTTCTGTTTATTCCCCCGTGTCTTACTTTTTTCATTTAGTCTTCAAAGAAGTTTTAGGTTGCAGAAAAGTCACATACAGAATATAAGGGATTCCCATGTGCCCAACATCCTCTTCCTCTTTCCCCTATTAATAACATTTTATATTTGGATGGCACATTTGTTACAATTGATGTGCAAATGTTGGAACACAGATACTAACCATGGTCAATGGTTTATATTATGATTTACATTTTGGACCATACACTATTATAAATTTTGATGAAATTTAACATGGCCTGTATCCATCATTGACAGATCATGTAGAACACTTCCATCACCCCCAAAATGCCCCGAGTTCTGTCTATTCTATTCCTTCCTCCTCCTGCCCTTAGGACCCATGGCAACCACCAATCTTCACTCCTTGAAGAACAAGATTCATAATTACTTGAAACAGCATTGAGGGCTTGACGCACTGCTCTGTCCTCCCCTATTAAGCACTGCCTCTCCTCTCGAGATACTCCTGCCCCTCTATTTGAGAATATAGCAGGACTCTCCAGGATGGGAGTCCAACACCTTCCCGCTCCTTATGTGGGTCACCACCCACTGATACAACTTATTATAACAAAATGAACACATTCCCTAGAAACCCTCCCCAGGTGTGCCCTGTCCCACATGCCCTCCATATCCAACACCCTAAACCAGTAAACCTCCCCTGCCATATTTCCAAAAGAACATTCCCAATGTTGTAGTTTTAACCACATGCCCACCAATCTCCAGTATTCACCTGCTCCCTCCCCAACCGTCCAACCCACCCTCCCCACTCTACCCCCCAACAAACCAGCACCACCCAACCCAAAGGTATCACTGTACCACTGTCATGACCCTTCACTGCACAACTACACACTTCCACCTTATCATAGATTTTGCCCATATGGGCATTGGCTCACAACCTTCTTCTTACTTTCTAACTCTTGTAAATTTATCTTCCAGAATCAAGTTCTGGGAGTCTGCTCAATTTACTTAATTCATATCAGTGAGGTCATATAATATTTTCCTGGCTTGCTTCACTCAACATAAGGTCTTCAAGATTGATCCATGTTATCCCGTGTGTTAATCCTACATTCCTTCTTACAGCTGAGTAATATTCCATTGTATGTATATACCACAATTTGTTTATCCATTCATCTGTTGATGGGCATTTGGGTTGATTCCAAGTTTTGGCAATAGTGAATAATGCCGCTGTGAACATTGGTGTGCATATCCTTGTTCATGTCCTTGCTTTCAATTCTTCTGGTTATATACCTATCAGTAGAATTTCTGGATCATATGTCAGTTCTATAGTTGGCTTTCTGAGGAACCACCAAACTGTCCTCCACAATGGTTGCACCATTCTACATTCCCAACAGCAGTGGGTGAGGGATCCCATTTCTCCACATCCTCTACAACACTTGTAGTCTTCTGTTTTTTTAATAGCCACCAGTCTAATAGGTGTAAGATGATATCTCATTGTTGTTTTGTTTTGTATTTCCCTAATAGCTAGTGATGTTGAACATTTTTCATGTGCATTTTAGCCATTTGTATTTCTTCTTTAGGGAAGTGTCTATTCAAATCAGTTGTCCATTTTTTAAAATGAGTTGTTTTTCTTTTTCTTTTTGAGGTGTAGGATTTCTTTATATATGCTGGATATTAGACCCAATCAGATATATGGTTACTAAATACTTTCTCCCATTGAGAAGGCTGCCTTTTTACTTTCTTGACAAACTCCTTTGAGGTGCAAAAGTTTTTAATTTTGAGGAGGTCCCATTTATCTATTTTTTCTTTCATTGCTTGTGTTTTGGGTGTAAAGTTCATGAAACCATTTCCTACTACAAGATCTTGTAGATGCTTCCCTATTTTATCTTCCAAGATCTTTACAGTCTTGACTCTTATATTTAGATCTTTGATCCATCTTGAGTTAATTTTTGTATAAGGTGTGAGATGGTGTTCCTCTTTCATTATTGTGGACATGGATGTCCAGTTCTCCTAGCACCATTTATTGAAGATGCCTTTCTCTCCCAGTTGAATGGGTTTTCTGGCCTTGTCAAATATCTGTTGACTGTGTATGTGAGGATCTATATCAGAACTCTCAATTCAGTTCCATTGGTCATTATGTCTATCCTTGTGCCAATACCATGCAGTTTTGACCACTGTAGCTTTGCAGTAAGTTTTAAAGTCAGGTAGTGTGATTCCTCCAATTTCTTTTTTTTTTTTTCTCAATATGTTTTTGGCTATTTGGGGCCTCTTGCCCTTCCAAATAAATTTCATAGCTAGCTTTTCCAATTCACTTAAAAATGCTATGGTGAATTTTATTGGTATTAAATTTGTATAACAGTTTGGATAGGATAGACATCTTAATGATGTTTAGTCTTCCTATCAATGAACAGGGAATATTCTTCCATTTATTTAGGTTTTCTTTGATTTCCTTAAACAGTGTTGCATAGTTTTCTGCATACAAGTCATTTACATGTTTAGTTAAAAATTGTCCTATGTATTTGATTCTTTTAGTTGCTATGGTAAATGGGATTTTTAAAATTGATTTCTTCCTCAGATTGCTCATTATTGCTGTACAGAAATGCTACTGATTTTTGCACATTAATCTTATAACCTGCCACTTTACTGAAATTGTTTATAAATTCTAGAAGCTTTGATGTAGATTTGTCAGGGCTTTCAATGTATAAGATCATATTATCTGCAAATAGTGAAATTTTTACCTCTTCCTTTCCAATTTGGATGCTTTCTATATCTTTTTCTTGCCTAAATGCTAGAGCAAGTACTTCTAAATCAATGTTAATTAAGAGTGTTGACAGTAGGCATTCTTGTCTTGTTCCAGATCTTAGAGGGAAAGCTGTTTATGTGGTGTATTACATTGATTGATTTTCTTATGTTGATCCATCCTTGCATACCAGGGATGAAACCCCCTCCCCTTGCTCATGGTGTATAATTCGTTTGATGTATTATTGAATATGATTAGCAAGTATTTTGTTGAGGATTTTAGCATCTAGGTTCATTAGAGAAATTGATGTATAGGTTTCCTTTCTGGTGATGACTTTGTTTGGCTTTGGTATTAGGGTGACATTGGCATGAAAGAATGAATTAGGCAATGTTCCCTCCACTTCTATTGTTTGGAAGAGTTTTAGCAGGATTGCTATTAGTTCTTTCTGGAATGTTTGGTAGATTTCACCTGTGAAGCCATCTGGTCCTGCGCTCTTCTTAGTTGGGAGGTTTTTGATGACTAATTCTATCTTGTTACTTGTGATTGGTCTGTTAAGTTCATCAATTTCTTTTGTCAATGTAGGCTGCTTGTGTGTTTCTAGGTATTTGTCCTTTCCTCTAAATTATACATTTTGCTGGCATACAATTTTTCAAAGTATCCTCTTATGGTACTCTTTATTTCTGTGGGGTCAGTGGTGATATCTCCTTCCTCATTTCTTATTTTGCATATTTGTATCTTCTCTCTTTTTCTTTTTGTTAGTATAGTTAAGGGTTAGACTAACAGATTTTATTTATCTTTTTGATGAACCAGCTTTTGGTTTTGTTAAATTTTTATTGTGCTTTATTTTCAATTTCATTTAGCTCTTCTCTAATCTTTGTTATTTCTTTCTTTCTACTTCATTTTAAGTTAGTTTGTTGTTCTTTTTCTAATTCCTCCAGGAATTCGCTAGGTCTTTGATTTCAGCTCTTTCTCCTTTTTAAATATGGGGATTTATGGCTATGAATTTTCCTCTTAGTACAGCTTTTGCTGCACCCCATAGGTTTTGCTATGTTGCATTGTCATTTTCATTCGTTGAAAGGTAGTTACTGATTTCTTTTGTGATTTTCTTCTTCACCCACTGTTTTTCCAAGAGTGTGCTGTTTAACTTCCATATCTTTGTGCCTAATCTGGTTCTCTTCCCCTTACTGATTTCCATCTTCATTCCATTGTGGTCAGAGAAATCACTTTGTATAATTTCAATCTTTCTGCATTGAGAGTTGTTCTGTGGCCTACCATGTTGTCTATCCTGGGGAATGATCCATGTGCACCTGAGAAGAATCTATATCCTGCTGTATTTGGGTGTAATGTTCTGGATTTGTGTATTAGGTCCAGATCCTCTAATGTTATTATACAAAGGCTTTGTTTCTTTATTGATTTTCTGTCAAAATGTTTGTCTGATGGTGTATTAAAGACCCCACTATAATTGTAGAATCATCTATTTCTCCACTTAATTTTTCCAGTGTTTTCCTCATGTATTTTGAGATTCCTTGGTTAGGTGCATAAATGTTTATGATTGTTCTTTCTTCTTGATAGATTACTTCTTTTATTAATTTATAGTGGACTTTTTTGTATCTTACAATATTTTTGCATTTAATGTCTATTTTGTCCAATATTAGTATTGCTACTCCTGCCCTTTTTTGGTTATTGTTTGCTTATAAAATTGTTTTCCAACCATTCACTTTCAGCATCCTTGCATCCCTGTGTCTAAGGTGGATTTCTTGTAGACAGCATATAGATGGGTCATATTCCCTTATCCATTTTGCCAATTGGTGTCTCTTGACTGGTGAGGTTAATCCATTAACATTCAATGTTATTACTGTCAAGGAATTACTTAGATAAGCCATATTTCCTTTAGGTTTATGTGTGTCATATGTTGTTTATATTTCTCTTTTTATTTTTTTAGTTGCTGTTACACTCTCCTCCAACTCTCTCTCTCCTATTTGTTCTTTTTGACTTGCAGAACTCCATTTAGTATTTCTTGAAGGTTAGGTTTCTTATTGACATACTCTCTAAGTTTCTGTTTTTCTGTGAATATTTTGAACTCTCCCTCATATTTTTAAAATATATACTTTTATTTTTTTTAAAGATACTTAGATTACACAAATGTTACACAAAAACTATAGGGATTCCCATATGTCCTGTTCCCCACAACTCCCCTATCCTCCCACATAATCAACATCCTTCATTAGTGGGGCACATTCACTGCAATTGATAAGTACATCCTGGGGCATTGCCATTGAGCATGGAGCATAGTTCACATTGTAGTTTATACTCTCTCTCACACAATTCTGCAGGCTTTGGGAAGATATATAATGGCATATATCTGCATTGCAATGCCATTCAGGATGATTCCCAAGACCTGAAATGACCCCCGCATTACACTTTTCTTTCCTTTCCCCTATCCCCAGAGCCTCCAGTGGCCACTGCCTCCACATCAATGCTGTAATTTCTTCCATTGCTGGAATCACAAGTCTATAGTAGAATACCAGTAAGTCCACTCTAGTCCATAGTTCATTCCCCAATCTTGAGAATTCTGGGATGGTGATGTCCACTCCACCTCTAATTGAGAGGGAGCTTCGACCCCATATAGCTGATGGATGGGACTCTTTTGCTTGTAGTTGTAGGCTCTCTCATTTCCTTGGTAGGGTGGTTGTCAATCTTCACCTCCTTGTTAATTATCCTGGGTGAGTCAAATGAGCAGGAGAGTAGATGTTACAACTCTGCTGAGGCCCAGGGTCTAGCTGACACACGGGCAGCCCAAAGATTCAAGTCTCTTGGATGTACTTCTACCAACTCCAGCACCAAGTATAGGTTTAAATAGAAGGGACAGATGAACCATGTGTAGGGAAGCCATAACTGAGTCCAACTCTGTTACTCTCAGGAACACAAACTCCAAAGTAGGGCTAACTGGCAAGGCACCAAACTCTGGAGCTCTCTGCCATGACCATAGGACCTGGGTGACTCCAGAGCCCTCAGGAGCTCCACTATTTGAGGTAGTATCCACTTTGGCAGTCTACGAGATCCTGCTGAGATGTGTATAAGCGTTACCTCTGGGATGACCTCCTGACTCACTTTGAAGTCTCTTAGCCTATTTACCTTTTCCCCTTTTTATTCAAAGTCTTTTCCCAGTTGCATTGCACATTGGTGCTTAGTAGTAATCCCTTGGTGTCAAGGAGGCTCATTCCTGGGAGTCATGTCCCACGCTGGGAGTTGGGGGGGTGGGTCTCCCTTATTTTTGAATGCCAGCCTTGCTGGATAGAGAATTCTTTGCTGGAAGTTTTTTCTTTTAGCACCTTAACTATGTCATACCACTGCCTTCTTGCCTCCATGGTTTCAGATGAGAAATCTGCACTTAATCTTATCAAGCTTCCCTTATATGTGATGGAGCTCTTTTCTCTTGCTGCTTTCTGTATTCTCTCTTTGTCTTGAGCATTGGATGGTTTGACAAGTATATATCTTAGAGTAGGCCTGTTGGGATTTATACTGTTTTGGTTGTGCAGCACTTCCTGGACTTGTACACCCATCTCCCTCACTAGGGTTGGGAAGTTTTCAGCCATTATTTCCTCCAACACACCTTCTGCCCCCTTTCCACTCTCTTCTCCCTCTTGGATGCTTATAATGTGTATGCTTGTGTGTTTCATGTTGTCATTAAAATGCCTAAGTCCCTGCTGGATTTTTTCTATCTTTTTATCTATCTGTTCTACTGTCTGATTTCAGATGCACTCTCTTACACATTGCTGATTCTTTCCTCTGCTTGTTCAAATCTGCTGTTATATGCTTCCAGTGTATTTTTGATTTCTTGGATTGTGCCATTCAACACCATCATATCTGTTATTGTTCTATGTATGCTTATGATTTCTTCAATATCTTCTCCCAGTTTCTTCTTAATATCCTTAATCACTTCCTTCACTTCATTACATTGATTCATGATATTTGTTTGGACATCTCTGATTAGTTGCTCCATGTTCTGCATCTCCTCCTGGTTTTTAGTTTGGTCATTGCACTGGGCCATATCTTGCTGTTTCTTAGCATGACTTGTAATTTTTTGTTGGTGTCCATGAATATGTTTATCTTGGTGGTTTTATTCAGCTGATTAGCTTTTCTGTCTACTCTAGGGTTTTATTTTGTTGTCATTTTTGTGTGTGTGGTAAGGTTTCACTTTGACACTACATTCCTCTTATTCTATTCCTTGCTGTAGTCTATGTTCCCTTGGGAAAAAAAATAGGACCAGAGAAAAAGATAGTGGTAAGAAGAGAAAAAGAATAATAGTAATAATAATAGTAAAAAGTAAGAGAGAAACCATACAAGACCTTGGAAAATGAATAATTAACACAAGTAAGAACTATAGAGGAATATGTTTAAAAAAGTGGAATAGGAACAATGAAACAAGACAATAAAGAAAAATATATAGAATGAATTAAAAGGCCAGAATGATGAGAAGAGAGGAAAAGAAAAAAGAAAAAAGAACAATAAAAAAGTAGAAAAGAAAGAAAATGGAGAAAAAAGGAGAGACAGAGAAATTAAAACAAGAAAAATTGAAGACCATACAAAAAGAGGTGGAATGAAAGAACAATAGAAAACAGAAGATAGAACGTGAAGGTGAGAAAAGAAATAATGTAGGTAGAGAAAATTAGTAAGCAAAACAAAACAAAAACAAAACAAAACAAAACAGGGGAACAAAGGCAGGGGAAGCTCAACAAACAAGAAACAAGACAGCAGCAACTCATTTAAAAGAAGGAGAAAGAGAGAGAAAGAAGAACAAAAACCAAAAATAAACACAGAAAAACAACCTTCCCTCTTAGACCCTTAAGGATCTTCTTGGGCTGCTGTTTTTCTTCAGTCAATCACCCTGCAGTCTGCCCTCTGAATGTTTTGAACTGGGTTTTAGTGAATAAAATAAGGAAAATAAAAAAGGAATCTTTATTTTAAAATTAAGAGATCCAGTAAATGCTAATACAAAGAGAAGATCTATATTTGCCCTGTCATATATTTTCAGCTGGATGCCTGGTAACCCAGTGGATCATTTCTCCAAGAAGAGCTGGGAATCCAACCAGCAACCTCGTATATGCAGGACAGGAATTCTTCCACATAGCTAACCTGTTCCCTTAGGTTAGTTAGCCATTCAGAAGGCTTTCCACCCTCATTCCCTTGAGCAGGTTAGATTCCTTGCAGTTTGGTAGAGTCCTGCTGATTAGGCATCTGTCTGTCCCTGCCTCCTTTCTGATCTACTTCCTTTTTTTACCTGGGCAGCTGGCATGACAGTCTGCTTAAGGAGATCCCCTTCTCTTCTCGCTGTTGAGTCGGGGTCTCTTCCAATATTCAAGGGGGGCTTAGCTGGCCAAATTCACCAGAGAGAAACAACTCTCTACCCTCCTATACCCCTCTTCCTTCCCAAGAATGTGCCCACACACTCCATTTGGAGCTGGGAGCCAGAGGTTCCACCTAAGCTATTTGCCCCAAGGGTGGAGTATATGTGCCTCTTCCAGCCACAGGGGTGAGCAACTCATGATTTTCCTTAGGCTTCTTTAACTTTCCAGTACTCTCCTAGATGACTAAGAACACCTTCTGCTCTACTTATAACCAAAGCAACTGGCAGAGAGGAAGACTTCTCCTCTCCTGTCATTTAGATGTAATTTGCCAGGAGTTTTACCCTCACTTTTATCTCAGGGATGGGGGAGGGGAGACCTTCCTGGCTGCTGGGAGGTTTAATAACTCACAATTAGTTGTTTGGGCTTCTTCATCTCTCTGTCCCTCACTCTCCTGGGTGTTGTGAATCAGGGTCTTGGTCTGCTGTACCCAAAAGCAGGTTCCCAAGGCAACTTTTGGCTCTTTCTCTGTTGTTTTAGTGAGAGCTGACCCTTATCTGCTTGGCCTGACAGCCATGTTCCCACAATTCCCCTGAGCATATAATTTTTTATAACTCTGATTCTTAGAAGCATAGTAATGTTGTTCAGATATTTCTTACCTCCTAAATAACCAAGGTGTTGGGGCAACCAAAATGGAATATAAACACTGAAAAATATACCTATGCTGGGCAAAGTGTAAACTATAATTTAAACTATAGTCCACAGTTAGTAGCTGTGCTTCAATATGTGTTCATCTATTGTAACAAATGTACCACACTAATGAAAGATGTTGTTAATGTGGGAAAGTGTGGGAGGGGTAGGGGTTGGAGTATATGGGAATCCCCTATATTTTTGGTGTAGCATTTATGTAATCTAAAGCTTCTTTACAAATAAAAAAATGAAAAAAATATATATACCTAACTAAATTACAAGTTAATAAATATAACTACACTAATATATATATATATATTATATATATATATATAACTACACTGAAGAAGGTGAGGAAAAAATTAATTTGATTAACTTTGAAAAACAGTATCTTCTCTTGATACTGTAAGTCTAAATACAAAAAGAAATACAAACAAATGCTAGAATGCTATCATCTAGTTAGTAAATGTGTTTCTCACAGATAGCTTCATAGCTAAACAGATACATAAATATAGATGTGTACTTATGCATGGTTTAGCATACATACATATATTTCATAAGTATGTCTGCCAAGAGGGCCTAGAAGTAATCACACCCCAGTAACAATGAGCACACCTAGTACCAAGATTTTGGATTCTAAATATCATTCTCAAATAAAATAAACCAGATATTCTGTTAGAACTAGATGATTCCAAGACTGAGGCAGGAAATATAATACAACCTGGAATATCTTGGCCAGAAAGTATGAACTTGCTCAATAAAATGTGGAGTCTTCTTGGAAGAACACAGGAGCCAATCATAAGAATTCCTAATGATCAAATCTGGAACAATTTGAGGAATAAAATAATGATAACATTGGAGTTTAACCCATAGAATAAAATGAGTATACATATATCCATAATTATATTAAATGAATAAATACATAAGGGAAGAAGCAACATTTCTTTCTTACAATAGAATCCCAACTAATAAATGTAGAAGGAAAGAGAGAAATAGAAAATTACCATTAGGCAACAAAGACATAGAAATAATTGTTGCATTCAAGACTCATCAATGGTTGCTAAAATGTGAGTGTGAAAAATTTGAGGAGATATGGGGTTCTCATAATTTCCAAGTATCTCCCCCAAGCTTTCCATTAAATACAAAAAGAAATTTGATAACTTTACAATGGAGAAACCCAGTGGATACCAACTTAACTAAATGAACAAGATTAATCTCACCAATAATACATGTCAACATCAGGAACCCCTGATACATATAATTTACTGAGAAAGACAGTATCAGTTCTGGTATATTCTTGCCAAAAATGTATAACCTCATTCTGGTAATGAGAAAAGATCAATTAAACCAACTTGAGAGACATTTTACAAAATAACTTATCAGTACTCTTCAAAAGTGTCAAGAACATGAAAGACAATGAACAACTGACAAACTATTACAGAATGGTGTAGTAAAGAGAAATAGTAAATGCACAGTGGATCTGTGACAGAATTCTGGAACAGAAATAAGACATAAATGGAAAAATCTGTGAAATTCAAATAAAGCTGGTAGTTTAGTTAATAGTATTTTACCAATGTTATTTTCCTGGTTTTAATCATTTTTTTTTACGTTTATATAAGATGTCAATATTAGGCGAAGCTTGTGAGAGGTATACAGGAATTCTTTGTACTGCTTTTAGGTAGCAGTACAAAGTGCTTTTAAAACTTTTCTCCAAGTCTAAACTTCAAAATAAAGAGCAAATTGATAAACATCAAAGATATACACAATTGGTATTATTAAGGATTCAGTTTTTCTTCAAACTTCTTGGCATCTCAATTCAAGGGTGGCATAATAAGGGCACATTGGATTCACCAGGAAGCATATTTTGAGACTGAAATTAGCATTCAGGAGGTTTAAAAGGGAGTTCCTTTGGGATCAACACCTGTGTTAAAAAGGGAAGCAAACAGGATTGGGCAGAGAGAAAAACTGAGCTTCAATGCCGTGTCAATTGTAGACTTTGTCAACCTTATGTGGTGTTCTGAAGATGGTATGATGCTTCAAAATTGTCCTTAGATGGGATTAGAAGTCCATACCCTCACTGTGGCAATCCCTGAAAGAGGTTGATAGCTAAGGACTGTTTGTTAGTGGCACCCCCTGTATCTGAGGTAACGCAGCTTTATTCTTGAAGAGGGATATGAACATTGCATCACAGTGTCCATTGCGGTGTCCATCACTTTTAGAGAGGATAAAACAGAATATTTATTTGGAAAAGACCCAATTTCCCCTGACAAACTCTGAGGAAAATTTCTCATATAAGAAGTATATAAGAGAATTTATTGATATATTATCCAATATTCCCTCAAAATTGTGACATCATTCCCATAATTGATCTTTGCCTTTGACCTTCAACAAAAATTGAATACAAAATATTAAAATGAAATCCTAAAGATGATGCTGG